>PVKV010012846.1:46600-63930 GCA_004027835.1 Alouatta palliata | reverse complement strand
TGTTCAACACCCGCCTATGAGTGAGAATATGCGGTGTTTGATTTTCTGTTCTTGTGTCAGTTTGCTGAGAATGATGGTTTCCAGGTTCATCCATGTCCCTACAAAGGATGCGAACTCATCGTTTTTGATGGCTGCATAATATTCCATGGTGTATATGTGCCACATTTTCCCTGTCCAGTCTATCATCGATGGGCATTTGAGTTGGTTCCAGGTCTTTGCTATTGTAAACTGTGCTGCAATGAACATTCATGTGCATGTGTCCTTATAGTAGAATGATTTATAATCCTTTGGATATATACCCAGTAATGGGATTGCTGGGTCAAATGGAATTTCTATTTCTAGGTCCTTGAGAAATCGCCACACTGTTGTCTTTTTTTTTTTTTTTTTTTGAGACAGAGTCTTGCTCTGTTGCCCAAGCTGGAGTGCAATGGCACAATCTCAGCTCACTTCAACCTCTGCTTCCCCAGCTCAAGCGATTCTTGTGCCTCAGCCTCTGAGTAGCTGGGATTTTACAGGTGCATGCCAACATGCCCAGCTAATTTTTATATTTTTAGTAGAGATGGGGTTTCACCACGTTGGTCAAGCTGGTCTCCAACTCCTCACTTAAGTAACCTGCCCACCTCAGCCTCCCAAAGTGCTGAAATTATAGGTGTGAGCCACCATACCTGGGTAAATTCTCCGGTCTTAATCCATAAATTAAATTTGGGATTTTTACATTTCTTTCCTGGGCTGGACACCTTATTTGACTAATTTCCTTATATTTCTAGAAGCTTGGATTTGTTTTTATTCACATAACATTTAATTTAGAGATGTTTATATAGTTGTATATGCTTCATTTCTATTTTTTATAATCAAAACTATTTAATTTATGACACTGTGTATTATAGTTCCAAAGCCAGATTTCATTGAACCTTTTTATTTCCTACAGAGGTTTCAAGTTGGACTTTAAGTATATGGCTCTGAGATTTTATATTTTAGGTAATACACAAATATAGGTAATTGATCCTGTATTCACAATGAAATGATCCCATGTTGTATTTCTTAAGGATAAAGTTTACTCATGCTTAGTATAGTTTAGGCTCCTAAGTGATTGCTCTGCTTATGCAAATTGATGTATAAATTTTGAAGTGAGGATAGACATACTTTGATTGCAGAAGCAGCTTCTATTTCCACCAATAGAGAGACCAGGAAGAATCCTTTACTGCAGTCCGTATGACGAAATGAGAACAAAACATCCATGTTCCTACGGAAATCAGATAAAGAAGGCAAGACATTTAGAAAAAATGGTTTTTTTGACATTTTAATTTATTCTATTTTATTTTCAACATAATTTTATAAGAGAGATGTTGCAGGCCTTACTATCCCCGTTATGTAGTTGAGAATATTAAGACTCAGTTGTTAGGCCCATTGTCTAAGATCATATAATTAATAGTAAATAGACTAAATTGAGACCTAAAATTTCATATTAGAACTCAGAACTAGGGCTGGGCATGGTGGCTCACATCTGTAATCCCAGCACTTTGGGAGGCCGAGGTGGGTGGATCACCTGAGGTCAGGAGTTCGAGACCAGTTTGGCCAATGTGTGAAACCCCGTGTCTACTAAGAATACAAAAATTAGCTGGGCATGGTCGTGGGCACCTGTAATCCCAGCTACACAGGAGGCTAAGGCAGGAGAATCAGTTGAGCCCAGGAGGCAGAGGTTGCAATGAGCCAAGATCGCTCCACTGCATTCCAGCCTGGGCAACAAGAGAGAGACTCTATCTCAAAAACAAAAAACAAAAAACACTCAGACCTAGAAATTCTCAAGCTAGTTCTGTTTCTATAAACCTGTTAACTTTTCACAGGCATTTATATTACCATACATATATACTCAATGTTTACGGAGATATCTGTGAGGTAGAATTTTAAGAGGTAACCTTTTGTTTAAATAATTACATTCATATTCATATTTTAATTTGTGAGCCTAATTCAATTTCTCAGTGGTCTATCTACTTTGCAAAGGACTTGACTGCAAAATTCAAGTAACTGATTAGACCCTGTTTTTCTCTTCAACTGGAGTTTTGACATTGGTGAAAACATGATCTTAGTATCCGTATATCTATGAGTTTTGTGGTGGTTAAATTCATGCTATCTGAAGCCTTACTGCAACTTACTTGCTGTGTGACCTTGAGCAAGATACGAGATTGTCTGCCTTCATGTTCTCGTCTGTAAAATGGGACTGACTGCTAATATCATCCTCCTTTTTAAAAGCATTCCCGTTTCTCCCTTATCTTAAGATTCTGTTTTAACTCCTTATCATAGCTAATAAAATCCTAAATAATCTTATTTTTTTTGAGACAGAGTCTTGCTCTGCCACCCAGGCTGGAGTGCAATGGCACACACGATCTTGGCTCACTGCCACCTCTGCCTTCCAAGTTCAAGCGATTCTCCTGCCTCAGCCTCCTGAGTAGCTAGGATTACAGGCGTGTGTCACCATGTTCCGCTAATTTTGTATTTTTAGTAGAGGAGGGGTTTCGCCATGTTGGCCAGGCTGGTCTCAAATGCCTGACCTCAGGTGATCCAACCGCCTCAGCCTCCCACAGTGCTGGGAATATAGGCATGAGCCACTGTGCCCAGCCATCTTTTTAAAAAAAATTATTAATCCTTTTCTCATACTGTTATTTTATTACTTATTATCAGTGACATCAGCCATCCTTCAGCTTTGATAATGCACCAAGATATCTGACATTGAAGGCCTCATTTCTGTTGTTTCTTCTGCTGTGAATACCCATACCTTTTTCCTCTAGCTAATTCCTAACTCACTCTTCAGGACTCAAATAACTTGCTTCAAGAGTTCCCCCATTACCCCTGTTATTTGGTTAGGGATCCCAATACTTTATCTTCTTACACCTTCTCTTAGTCATGTGGCAGTTTACATAATTTTATATACTGCCTTTCCTCTCTGTCAGTCTAGCTTCACCAAGGCAAGTTTATACTGATGACATTTACCTTAGTTCTTCCATCTCTTAGCCTATGTTTAGTATATATTATAGGTGAGAAGTAGTAAGGATTGGGTCAAAAAGAAATTAGCATATGGTTACTTATAGACACTGGTAACTAGTTGTGGACTAGGAGTTATTAAGTCATAGATACACAGATGTATGTGTATTTTGTATACTTGCATAATAATCTATAGATGTATTTGAGTAATATTCTTGTATATATCTATATAGATATATATCTATATATATCTATACCTATAATATCAAATAGACATAGTTATAACACAATCATAGATATAATTAAAGACTGAGATTGTTTGTTCTCTAAATAATCACTTAAATTATTTTTTGCCTGAATTCAGTTAATCATATAAAAAATGTGTTTGGCTTTTTTAGTTTGGCAACTATAAATAACAAATAATTCTTAGAATAAAACAAGAATCAGATACTTACTCATAAGTCAGGGGCCTTATGAAAGCAGCCATGAAGCAATGGGCCAAGTGGAAGAGAGAAAGAAAATCAACTTAACATCAAATAGTGATGAGTTGTTGCTATTTGATTGACTACTACTGATCTATCAATGGTAAGACATAGACAGGTAAAAAGAAAAACTTTTAAAAAATATTTCTTCAGGAGGCATTACAAACATTTAACTTAATAACTTACAAATGAATTAAATAATTAAATATGCAAAGAACTCACATGGACAGTCAAAACTAATTGTTTTATTTTTATTTTTTTTGAGACAGGGTCTCCCTCTGTCGCCCAAGCTGGAGCACAGTGGTGTGAACATGGCTCATTGCAGCCTCTACTTCCTGGGCTGAAGCGATCCCCCTATCTTAACCCACTGTGTAGTTGGGACCACAGGCATATGCCACCATTCCTGGCTTTTTTTTTTTTTTTAACTAATTGTTCATAAGAAACTTGATAGCTCAAATTCTTTCATTTTTGTGATATTCCCATTTGCAGAATATTCTTCTACCGGCACATGCCCAGAGGCGTGATCTTTGATTCTCCCTTCCCTTTACTGTAGCAGATCTGATGCCTAAATGGGTAAAAATGGCCTGCATCCTGAGCAGACAGCTCTGAAAAACCAGTCATTGCTGCCTGTGGTTAAAGATATGGACTCTTAACCACAACTGGCTTCTTAAAAATTAAACTGATAGAATCTCAAAAACATGCTAATCAAAAGAAGCCAGACACAAGACTCTATACTCTATGGTTTCATTGAGATGAAACCCAATAACAAAAATAATTTAATTTTTGATAAAGCAAATAAGAATATATTTGTCTGTGGCAGGAAAGGGAACTGAAAGAGACACAAAGAAATTTTCTGAGGTGATAAAAAAATATTCTGTATCTTGCTGAGAATGGTGGGTATATGTATGTATATAATAGCCAAATTCAAGCTGACTGCTTAAGATTTGTGCATTTCACTGTGTTAACTCTACACCTCTCACATATGTGTACATTTGTAGTGGTAGACACAGCAGGCCAAGAAACCCCACCTAGCAACAGACAGGAAAACTGTGCTGCCCAAAATTAAGCCAATAAATCACTCCTGTTTCATTTAATTGGCACGTACTCCAAAATTCCTGCTGTCATCACCGTTTACATACTTGTTAGGATCCTTTTTCTTCCAGTTTGCCAAGACACAGTCTGCATAAACCAGAATAGGAGGCAGCTGCAGCTTCTCGGAGAGTTGGCAGTAGGGAACAGCAATATTTTTTGGCAAGACCTGATTAAAATACAGTGGTTAGTTTTTTGTTTTGTTTTGTTCTGTTTTGTTTTGTTTTGAGATGGAGTCTTGCTCTTGTCACCCAAGCTGGAGTGCAGTGGTGGGATCTCAGCTCACTGCAATCTCCACCTCCCGGGTTCAAGCGATCCTCCCGGGTTCAAGCGACTCTCCCACCTCAGCCTCCCAGGTAACTGGGATTACAGGCGCCTGCCACCACGCCCAGCTATTTTTTGTATTTTAGTAGAGATTAGGTTTTGTCGTGTTAGCCAGACTGGTCTTGAATTCCTGATCTCAGGTAATCGGTCCGCCTCGGCCTCTCAAAATGCTGGGATTAACAGGCGTGAGCCATCTCGCCCAGGCAGTAATTATTTTAATCATTTACCTCTCGTACCATTTCTTTTGCTTTCTGTGTTCTATAAAATGACACTTTGAAACCAAACAAATGTAATGTTTTTCTCTTTCTCTTTTCATAATTTAAATTGTTAGAGGTTCGTGTTTTGGATTAGAGAGGTAAAAGAGGTAGAAAGCCAGAGGAACAAAGCTTGCATCCTGGTGTTTCTAATGGCCTTGGGACCTATTTCCAATCATTCATTTATCCGTCCTTCCCATGAATAATTGTTAAGCAATTTTTCAATGCAAGATGCCACATTATCTTTCAATGCAAGATGCCAATAGAAAGATAAAAGCAATCGCCTCGAGGATGCTTGAAGTCTTTGTAATTTTAGATATGATACATACTATAAGTATAAAGAGGTTGTTGCTCTTGGAGCACAGTGCTGAAAGACACTTTCTGCTGGATTATTATTATTATTATCTGAAATCTTCACCATGGAATGACATTGGTGATCGGCTTCCAAGCCTTGCTTCTGCTGGAAGAAGGAATCTCCTTTCCTCTTGCTTTATATTTCCATGTGGAGATACATCAGTTGGGATGACGCCTGTCAGGGTTTTCACTCACCCTTCCTAGGGGAGGTATAGACACTGATCTATTTGTTGAGTTTGGTAGAGAGATTACAGCTCTGCCCCTTTTTTTCCTCAGCTCTTCTTTCCCTGACCTGAGCCTGTGACTTGTAGCATTCTGCTCTGTTTAGACACACAACAGAAGGCTCCTACATAAAACACCAACTACTTTTGACCAAAAAAAAAAAAGCTTTCATTAAATGGTAGAAGCTGCCTCTGGAATCTAGTTTATCCCTTTGTGGTTTGTTTGTTTATTGACTGATTGATTGATTGATTGATTTTTATATACAGAGTCTTGCTCTGTTGCCCAGGCTGGAGTGCAATGGCACAATCCAATCCCAAGCTCACTGTTACCTCTGCCTCCCAGGTTTGGGCCTCCCAAGTAATTGGGATTACAGGCACATGCCAGCATACCTGGCTAATTTTTGTATTTTTAGTAGAGATGGGGTTTCACCATGTTGGCCAGACTGATCTTGAACTCCTGCCTCGGTCTCCCCAAGTGATCCACCTGCCTCGGTCTCCCCAAATGTAGGGATTACAGGGTTGAGCCACCATGCCCAGCCTATTTGTGTTTTAAAGATTAGATATTGTAGTCTGTATTCGTTTTATGTAATTAGGATTGACAGTTAAAATACAGGATGAAAAATAAAGTAAAAGACTAAAAATATAATAACAGTTGACATGTCAAACCAGGGTATATTTTCTTTTTCATTTTGTAGTGTCATCTAAACTTTGCACAATGCAGTTATAAATGCTTTTAGAAAATTTTTGTAAAGTTAAATATAAATTAGATGAAAATCTGTCACACAGCGTAAGAAATCTGAGAAAATCTCCAAACCTTCCGGACATCTCCACAACCTCGATCCCACACATACGCCATGGTGATGTAGCCCAGAACTAGATGTGCAAGGCGCTGTGACTTGTGGTCTTTGAGATGATCAATGCTGAGCATGTCCAACTGAGAAAAGATAAAGCAAATGGCCTAGATCAATCTCAGTAACGTTTCATGCTTCAAAACCAAGTTAACAACGTTAAGAAGCTATGCAAGAAGACAAATGTAATGTATATTTCAAACCTTCTCAACTCTTTCTCGAAGTTTGCCAGACTCAATGAGATCAGGCAGATGTTTAGCAATGGACATCCAGTCATTATAAACATCAGGTAGCTTCTCCTTGAAAAAAAAAAAAAAAAGATCTTTATTTACAAGTAGCAGTTACTGTAGCTTTGGCTTCCTACTGATGGTCTGCCTTGCCTCCACATCTGTTTTGTGCCATGTTGCCCTGGCACATGGCTTACCTGTCTGGAAATACCAGCCTCTGTTTTGCCACCTGCACATGCAGGGCTGAAGACCCTCTGTGTTCTACCTCTTCCTCTCTCTTCAAATACTGCCATTTGCAGCTTTTCAAAGTTCACCTCAGAGGTTCCATTAAAATCCTCCTAACTAATCTATCTGACACTAATCTCTTCCATTATAAATTCTACAGATTATGCCTTTTCATATTGCTAAACAAATTATAGATACTTTGGTTTTTCTTTCTTTCTTTTTTTTTTTTTTTTTTTTTTATGACATGGAGTCTCACTCTGTTGCCCAGACTGGAGTGCAGTGGCATGATCTTGGCTCACTAAAACCTCTGCCTCCTGAATTCAAGCAATTCTCCTGCTTCAGCCTCCTGAGTAGCTGGGATTACAGGCATGTGCCACCATGTCCAACTAATTTTTTATTTTTAGTAAATATGGGATTTCGCCCTATTGGCCAAGGAGGTCTCGAACTCCTGACCTCAGGTGATTTGCCTGCCTCGGCATCCCAAAGTGCTGGGATGTGAGCCACCGTGCCTTGCCTATTCTATTTTTTCTTGGCTAGATTTTAAGTTTTTTTAATGGAAGAAAAATGAGATGTGTTAAATGTCAATAGTGGACTCTGCTCAGTAATTTCATATATATATAATATATATATTTAATTCTTATAATGGCCCAAGAAGGTATCTCTGTATCATAAATAAGGAAAACTAGGCTTAGACAGTTTACATAGCAAGTTTTGTATATTGAGTTTATTGTCAAGTTTCCAACTTTGAAAATCTATTCCCTTTTTATATTTTGCTGCATGATGGCAAGGATTGTATTGTGCATTTAATTTCTATCTCTTACAAGCCCTGGCATAATGCTGGGCATATAGTGGGTGCTGTATGTATACATGTTGATTAGCTACTTTGGTTCCACTATAGGCTTGTTTTTGCCCACTAAGTAGAAATCAAACCCAAATAAAAGTTTCTTCCTGGCTCTTATCATATTTATAATCTCATCTCAAGGGGAAGTATACAAATAAAAAGACATAGGAACCTTCCTGAAATATAGATCTCTGTTTCTATGCCTACTCCCCTGGGTATTTTCAAGGCACACCCTTAAAGTAATCAATGCTGAACCATGGGGATTAAGTATAAATGCAAAGATTAACTCAAATCAACATGGGTGAAGTTTTAAGCTTCAAAATAAAGTTAACATTATAAGTAAGCTATAACACAAGAAGATAAAGATAATAAAAAATTCTAACATTCTCAACATCTGCATGGAATTGTCCAGCCTTAATCAGTTGGAGCAGACTTTTAGCAGTGAAAATCTAGGCAGTGTACTTCACTAGACAGCCACCTTTCTTGCTGTAAACTTTTCACCCAACTGTGCTGTAGTGGTTTTAGAAGTAAACATAGGCTAGGCGCCACGTCTCAAGGCTGTAATCCTAGCACTTTGGGAGGCGGAGGTGGACAGATCACCTGAGGTCAGGAGTTCGAGATCAGCCTGACCAACATGGAGAAACGCCGTCTTTACTAAAAATACAAAATTATCTGGGTGTGGTGTACACATCTGTAATCCCAGCTACTTGGGAGGCTGAGACAGGAGAATCGCTTGAACCTGGGAGGCAGAGGTTGCTGTGAGCCAAAATCGTGTCATTGCACTCCAGGCTGGGCAACGAGAGCAAAACCCCATTTCAAAAAAAAAAAAAAAAAAGGAAGGAAATGTAATAAATATATTTTTGTTGTTATTATTCTGTGCTTCACTGTGTAGCACATCTTATTTTTTTGGTTACTGTGATTTTCCCCAAATAACAGAAATACTTTTTTGTTCTGTACCATGATTAGCATTGTATTTGATAGCACTTTTGACATGTGTAAAATTTAATCAGTAATATGCTCTGGTTCAGAGAATCCCTAAAAGGTATAATATAAATTAATAAAGAATCATACTGAGGTTTATTCAAATTCTGCTACATTAGAGAATGTGCCTTGTGTCTACATGGAATCAGAAAACATACTATTTTCTTTTGGAATAAGAAGCAAATAAACTGTGAGAGATAAAATAGACATTTTTTTGGTTCATAATTTCTAGGAAAGATCTTCAGTGAAGAAATAAAAGGTACCACCAATTTTTTTTTTCTCATGCTTCAGGGACAGTGAATCTAGCTTCTTCAGCATCTCAGCTAGCAGAATTATTATTATTATATTGAGACAGGGCCTCACTCTGTCACCCAGGCCGGAGTGCAGTGGCATGATCTAAGTTCATTGTAACCTCTGCCTCCTGGGTTCAAACACTTCTCCTCCCTTAGCCTCCTGAGTAGCTGGGACTAAAGGTGAATCAACACACCAGCTAATTTTTCCTGTATTTTTAATAGAGATGGGGTTTCACCATGTTGGCCAGGTTGATCTCAAACTCCTGACCTCAAGTGATCCACCCACCTTAGTCTCCCAAAGTGCTGGGATTACAGGTGTAAGCCACTGTGCCTAGTCAGTATTATTATTATTATTTCTGAGACAGAGTCTTACTTCTGTTGCCCAGGCTGGAGTGTAGTGGTGCGATCTCAGCTCACTGAAACCTCTGCTTCCTGGGTTCAAGCAATTCTCCTGCCTCAGCCTCCTGAGTAGCTAGGATTACAGGTATGTGCCACCACACCTGGCTAATTTTTGTATTTTTAGTAGAAGCAGGGTTTCACCATGTGGGCCAGAACTCCTGACCTCGTGATCCGCCCACCTCAACCTCCCAAAATGCTTGGATTACAGGCATGAGCAACCACTGCCTGGCCAAGAATCATTTTTTTAAGTAGCCAAAGAAGAATATTGTTTGTTTTCTTTTGGGGTTTTGCTTTACCCTTTGCAATCTGTTCTACAGGTATTCATAATTACCACAGTTGTTGCATTTTTAAGGAGAACCAAATCTCTGAGAAAAAAACAAACCGTGATGAGTAGTTTCTGAAAAAGATGGTTTTACTGTGCTATTCATAGGTACATCCTTGAAACCATCCAGTCCTGGCATTTTTGTGGGCATGTGGGCAAGTAGCAAGTTTGAGTATTATTGATTTGCGTGAATAAAGCTAACTTGTGCTTTTGGCAATAAAATTAAAGCATATTCTTCATTTTCTTAAATTAACAATCTGAAGAGGAAAATTAGATTGGAAGGAGGTAGATGGTTTAAATTTGCCAATATCACCAAAATACTTACAGTTACTTTGTTTCTCAGCACAGTTAGGTTGGAATCTCTGACTAAACATTTGCTGCATTTAAAGGTGCTCTCCAGTGTATGTGGACTATAACTGTTTGAGTTACAATAAAAAATATACTCGTCTACAAAATTACTATAACACTTCATAGAAATCTTCTCCTGAAATCCCATGTACCTTGTTAAACTGAAGATTGAAAGAAAGAAAAAAAAATCAATGCCTTATTATCCCTTCTTAAGAGAGGCAGTGTGGCATAATGGTTTAAAGACCATGGACCCTGGAGCCAGACTGCTTAGGCTCATACTGGCCTCTAGTACTTGCTAGCTACATGGTTTGATAATCACTTAAATTCTGCATTCCTTATACTTCTCATTAGGGGCATGAGGATAATAACATACGTACCTGGCTGCGTGCAGTGGCTCTCACCTATAATCCCAGCACTTTAGGGGGCTGAGGCAGGTGGATCACCTGAGGTCAGGAGTTCCAGACCAGCCTGGCCAACATGGTGATCCCTGTCTCTACTAAAAATACAAAAAGTAACCGGGTGTGGTGGCAGATGTCTATAATCCTGGCCACTTGTGAGGCTGAGGCAGGAGAATTGCTTGAACCCGGGGTCGGAGGTGGCAGTGAGCCGAGATCATGCCACTGCCATCCAGCCTGGGTGATAGAGTGAGACTCCATCTCAATAAATGAACAAATAAATAAATAACATACTTTTTGGGATGGCTATGAGAATGGAAAAGGTTAATTTGTAAATTGCTTAGAAAATGCTCTATTTGATGATTAAAATATTGATGATAAATTGGTTTGCATAGCATTTATTAGAAGACAGAATAGAAAATGTAGTTTTTAAGGCAAACCTTTTTTCCATATACCTTGCACTTTATAGGTAAAACTTGCAAACAAGAAAAAAGGAAGTTCAGACTCTCACTTGAATCTTATGCTCAGTAAATAGCAAGCAATGATAACAGAACCTGGAAAGCGCTTGATGTGCAATCTCATAAACCCCATCAAATTAGAAACACATGTTTTGTAAAATTTAAGGTATATCCCTAAAGAAAGGGATTTCTCTTTGACTCACAGCCCATTTAAATCTTTGTCTATTTCAAAACACTCCTTCAAAATACAACTGTAATAACCTCACATTGTATTTTACTATGTAATTCTTATGTAAAGCTGATACATTTTTTACAGTTTCCTTATCTCGTCACTCTACCTACCCATGCTACACAAGTAAAAAATGCATAGATGACTCCATTTCTAGGGAGAAAATTTAAAACAAATTAAGTGAGATGCAATTATTACAACTCTCTTTCCTTTTTACACTGCTTTATGTGTTTGTTTACTAGAAGTTACTGAAGCACAGTTGTTTAGTGGAAGTTAACTGGCCAGGTAACTAATGAGAAGAATGCATTTCCTACATGTTAGTGCCTTCTCTTACCAATGGATTTGGCAGAGCGAAACCCACTTCTCCATCAATATTGTACTCTTCACTGATAGTGCAGAAATTTTCCATAGCATTTGCCATTCTTCCAGTCTGCTCCTCTGGTGCTCCTCAGAGTCTGAAGAGTTTTCAGGGCATCCAGTTAGTATAGCTGTTGCCATAGCCAACGACCATAATTTATAACAGAGGCAATGAGTAATTACTTCCACTTTTGGAATGCTTTCATTTTCGAGTTTCTTTACTTGGAGTATGAGAAACGATCAAACCACAAAAGCATCTCTGTACAACATATGCTGAAACTGAAAGTTCATATTCCATGTCAAATTTGTCATTCAGCACATCATTTTCTTACGCCATATGAGAAGCCAGAAAGGCCTGATGGAAAACACAGAACTATGAAAACAGGTGGCTGGAGAAGAACACTTTACTTGTAAATCTTTGAATGAAAAGAAAGGTTACAGTCCTAAACTCCCATTCACTTGTTTCTCATTGGCTTTCTTTTAGGTTTCCATGGTTCTTTGAAAATATCAATGTCACGTTTCAGCAGCCTAGAAACATAGCCTGTGATACACTGAAATGTTTGTCAATAGCTCTGAAGTGGGAAAGAAATAGAAGCACACAAAAAATTAGAAAGATAGTAGCTCTCCACTTCCCTGTTTTTCCCACCTAGACTTTTGTCAGTTTTTCCAATAATAGCTTTTGCTCTTCTCACATTTCTAGTTGTAACTTTTAGGAAGATTGCCTTGCATCTAACTGTACCTGACTGCCAGGGACTGATGAGGCAACAGTCTGGCATATTTGGGTACTTTGCGATATGTCAAAAGTTGGAGAAAAGGATTAAATACCTTGAAAATGTTTCTTTCAAACTACGAATTAAGACCACATTTGGTAAAGGTTTACGGTTTTCATGCAAGTCTGTGGCCACTTTAGAGGCATTGCTCGATCTTACTGAGAACACGGAAGCTAAAGCAGAAACACCCATTCCTCTAAATCATCAAAAGGAGAAAAGAAAAATAGTTCCTGTAGTAAACTAAAAGACAATGCTGTTTTGTCATCAGTTTATTAGTACTTGAAATAAATTGTGATAGCACATGGCTTTGGTTCCAGTCTAGAATAGCTCTCAGGCTGTTTCTTTCAACATGTAGTTTTACAGGAAAGTATTCTTTGGATAGGAAATGTAAGGGAAACCAAAACAGAAATTATACAGCAGAGAAAACACAGTGACTGTGTTTTTTTTTAAATACATGACTCATGAGCCTAATATTATTTTGATAATCAGTTCAAGGAAAACAAAAAATAAAAAATCATGCAGACCTATCATATCTACATAGAAGACAAAAATACCAATAAAATATTGAGCATTAGAAAATGCGTGGTTATTCCTAACACTTTTCATTCTTTGAACTTGAAGTTTTCATGGGTGAGTCAAAGTGAAGACATGGAACAAAGTTTTAGATAATTCTGTCCCAGGATTAATTTTTTAAGAAGCATGGTTTGATAAAGCTTTTTCCAGTTTCTCTATGTCTAGTCATCTCACTAAATCTAATCCTACCCTTGGGCCGCGTGCGGTGACTCAGGCCCATAATTCCAGCACATTGTGAGGCCGAGGCAGGTGGATCACTTGAGGTCAGGGGCTGAAGACCAGCCGGGGCAACATGGCGAAACCCAGCTTCTACTAAAAATACAGAAATTAGCCAGGTGTGGTGGCACACGCCTGTAATCCCAGCTACTCTGGAGGCTGAGGCAGGAGAATTGCTTGAGCCCGGGAGGCAGAGGTTGCAGTGAGCCTAGATCATGCCATTGCACTGAAGCCTGTGCTATAGAGTGAGATTCCACCCCCCCCCCACCAAAAAGAAAGTAGGCCAGGCGCGGTGGCTCATGCCTGTAATCCCAGGACTTTGGGAGGTAGAGCTGGGTGGATCATGAGGTCAGGAGTTCAAGACCAGCCTGGCTAACATGGTGAAAGTCTGTGTCTACCAAAAATACAAAAATTAGCCAGGTGTGGTGGCACATGCCTGTAATCCTAGCTGTTCAGGAGTCTGAGGCAGGAGAATCACTTGAACCAGGGAGGTGGAGGTTGTAGTGAGCCAAGATTGTGCTACTGCACTTCAGCCTGGGCAACAGAACAAGACTCTGTCTCAAAAAAAAAGGAAAAAAAAATCTATCCTACCCTTTACTGCAGAACCAATAATGCTTTAGTGCCTCAATTTTATCCTTACCCGCTTAACCTCCTCATACTTTGGCTTCTTTTATATTTCTGAAACTACATTTTAATTAATCTTATCTTCATTCACCTTGATTTTCTTCAGCCAGAACTACACCTCCCTAAAAACCTAATTTCACATATTTTTAGAAGAGCATCTTAATTTTATGATCTCATACTGATTCTTCATCTTTCTTTTTAGCTTTTTACCAGTGATCAGGTCATTATGTTAGAAAAAACTCCTGAAAACCAGAACTCAGCCTTTTGCTCTATAACCTCCTACATTTGAGACTTCATTTGACTCTGTCTCCCTTGTACATATCTTTCTTTGATAGCTTACATATTTTTTTCTCTATAATTATTGTATTGCCTCACTTATCTTCACAGCTATAGACTACATTTCCATCTGCCTGGTGAACATCTCTACCTGAAAATCCTGTTATCCCATGTTGCAAGAGACTATTATGACAGCCTCTGCAGAGGAACTTTTATTCAAGGCCATGATAAATACAAATTCTTAATAGAGCATCTTTTCTTTTTCTTTTTTTTAAAATTTTACTTTAAGTTCTGGGTACATGTGCAGATCTTGCAGGACTGTTACATAGATATACACATGCCATGGTGTTTTGCTGTCTCCATCCCCGCATCACCTACATTAGGTTTCTCCTAATATTATCCCTCCCCAAACTTCCCTAGCCCCTCATCCCCTAACAGATCCCAGTGTGTGATGTTCCTCTCCATGTGTCCATGTCTTCTCATTGTTCAACACCCAATTATGAGTGAGAACATGCGGTGTTTGATTTTCTGTTCTTGGGTCAGTTTGCTGAGAATGATGGTTTCCAGATTCATCCCTGTCCCTGCAAAGGACATGAACTCATCCTTTTTTATGGCTGCATAGTGTATCACAGTGTATGTGCACCAAATTTTTTTAATCCAGTCTATCATTGATGAACATTCGGGTTGGTTCCAAATCTTTGCTCTTGTAAACAGTGCCACAACGAACATACATGTGCATGTGTCTTTATAATATAACGTTTTATAATCCTTTGGGTCTATACCCGGTAATGGGATTGCTGGGTCAAATGGTATTTCTATTTCTAGATCTTTGAGGAATCACAACACTGTCTTCCACCATGGTTAAACTAATTTACACTCCCACCAACAGTGGAAAAGCATTCCTATTTCTCCACATCCTCTCCAGCATCTGTTGCCTTCATATTTTTTAATGATTGCCACTCTAACTGGCTTAAGATGGCATCTCAATGAGGTTTTCATTTGCAATTCTCTAGTCACCAGTGATGAGCATTTTTTCATGTTTGTTGGTGACATAAATACCTTCTTTTGAAAAGTATCTGTTTATATCCTTTGCCCACTTTTTGATGGGTTTGTTTTTTTCTTGTATATTTGCTTTAGTTCTTTGTAGTTTCTGCATATTAGCCCTTTGTCAGATGTGTAGATTGCAAAAACTTTTTCCCATTCTGTTGATTGCCAGTTCACTCTAATAGTTTCTTTTGCTGTGCAGAAGCTCGTAAGTTTAATTAGATCCTATTTGTCTATTTTGGCTTTTGTTGACATTGCTTTTAGTGTTTTAGTCATGAAGTCCTTGCATATGTCTATGTCCTAAATGGTATTGCATAGGTTTTCTTCTAGGGTTTTTATAGTCTTAGGTCTTATGTTTAAATCTCTAATCCATCTGAAGTTAATTTGTGTGTAAGGTATAAGGAAGGGGTCCAGTTTCAGCTTTCTGCACATGGCTAGCCAGTTTTCCCAACACCATTTATTAAACAGGGGATTCTATCCCCATTGTCAGGTTTGTCAAAGATCAGATGGTTGTAGGTGTGTCGCATTACTTCCACGGCCTTTGTTTGTTCCATTGGTCGATATCTGTTTTGGTATCAGTACCATGATGTTTTGATTACTGTAGCCTTGTAGTATAGTTTGAAGTCAAGCATACTGGCCTCCAGCTTTGTTCTTTTTGCTTAGGATTATCTTGGCTATGCAGGCTTTTTTTTGGTTCCATATGAAGTTTAAGGTGGTTTTCTCCAGTTCTGTGAAGACGGTCAATGGTAGCTTCATGGGGATAGCACTGAATCTATAAATTACTTTGGGCAGTATGGCCATTTTCATGATATTGATTCTCCTAACCATGAGCATGGAATGTTTTCCCATCTGTTTGTGTCCTCTCTTATTTTCTTGAGCAGTGGCTTGCCGTTCTCCTCGAAAAGGTCCTTCACATCCCTTGTTAGTTGTATTCCTAGGTATTTGATTCTCTTTGTAGCAATTGTAGATGGGAGTTTACTCATGATTTGACTCTCTGTTTGTCTGTTATTGGTGTATAGGAATGCTTGTGATTTCTGCACATTGATTTTGTATCCTGAGACTTTGCTGAAGTTGCTTATCAGCTTAAGGAGATGTTGGGGCTGAGATGATGGGGTCTTCTAAATATACAATCATGTTGTCTGCAAATAGAGACAATTTGACTTTCTCTTTTCTTAACTGAATACCCTTTATTTCTTTTTCTTGCCTGATTGCTCTGGCTAGAACTTCCAATTGTCTAGTGCCAGATTTCAAAGGGAATGCTTCCAGTTTTTGCTCATTCAGTGTGATATTGGCTGTAGGTTTGTCATAAATAGCTTTTATTATTTTGAGATACGTTCCATCAATACCTAGTTTATTGAGGGTTTTTAGCATAAAGGGCTGTTGAATTTTGTCAAAGGCCTTCTCTGCATCTATTGAGATGACCATGTGGTTTTTCCTTTGGTTCTGTTTATGTGGTGGATTCCATTTATAGACTCGCATATGTTGAATCAACCTTGCATCCCCAGGATGAAGCCTACTTCATCTTGATGGATAAGCTTTTTGATGTGCTGTTGCAATTAGTTTGCCAGCATTTTACTGAAGAGTTTTGCATCTATGTTCATCATGGATATTGGCCTGAAGTTTTCTTTTTTTGTTGAGTCTCTTCTGGATTTTGGTATCAGGATGGTGTTGGTCTCATAAAATGGTTTGGGAAGGATTCCCTCTTTTTGTATTGTTTGGAATAGTTTCAGAAGGAATGGTACCAGCTCCTCTTGTATGTATGGTAGAATTTGGCTCTGAACCTGTCTGGGCCTGGACTTTTTTTGGTTGGTAAACTATTAATTGCTGCCTTAACTTCAGCCCTTGTTATTGTTCTGTTCATGGTTTCAACTTCTTCCTGGTTTAGGTTTGGGAGGATGCAAGTGTCCAGGAATTTATCAATTTCTTCCAGGTTTACTGGTTTATGTGCATAGAGTTGTTTGTAGTAACCTCTGATGGTAGTTTGTATTTCTGTGGAATCAGTGGTGATATCCCCTTTATTATTTTTTATTGCATCTATTCTATTCTTCTCTCTTTTCTTTTTTATTAGTCTGGCTAGCAGTCTATCTATTTTGTTGATCTTTTCAAAAAATCAGCTCCTGGATTTATTGATTTTTTGAAGGGTTTTTGTGTGTGTATGTGTGTGTGTGTGTGTGTGTGTGTGTGTGTGTGTGTGTGTGTGT
>PVKV010012846.1:0-46500 GCA_004027835.1 Alouatta palliata | reverse complement strand
TTAATGCTATAAATTTCCCTCTAGACACTGCTTTAAATGTGTCCCAGAGATTCTGGTACATTGTGTTTTCGTTCTCCTTGGTTTCAAAGAACATCTTTATTTCTGCCTTCATTTCGTTGTTTATCCAGTTGACATTCAGGAGCCAGTTGTTCAATTTTCATGAAGTTGTGTGATTTTGAGTTAGTTTCTGAATCCTGAGTTCTAATTTGATTGCACTGTGGTCTGAGAGACTGTTTGTTATGATTTCATTCTTCGGCATTTGCTGAGGAGTGATTTGCCTCCAATTATGTGGTCAGTTTTAGAGTAGGTGTGATGTGGTGCTGAGAAGAATGTATATTCTGTGGATTTGAGGTGGAGAGTTCTGTAGATGTCTGCTAAGTCTGCTTGGTCCAGATCTGAGTTCAAGTCCTGGATTTCCTTGTTAATTTTCTGTCTCATTCATCTGTCTAATATTGACAGCAGAGTGTTAAAGTCTCCCACTATTATTGTGTGGGAGTTTAAGTCTCTTCATAGGTCATTAGGAACTTGCTTTATGTATCTGGGTGCTCCTGTACTGGGTGTGTATATATTTAGGATCGTTAACTCTTCTTGTTGCATTGATCCTTTTACCATTATGTAATGCCCTTCTTTGTCTCTTTTGATCTTTGTTGATTTAAAGTCCATTTTATCAGAGACTAGGATTGCAACTCCTGCTTTTTTTTTGCTCTCCATTTGCTTGATAAATCTTCCTCCATCCCTTTATTTTGAGCCTGTGTGTGTCCTTGCATGTGAGATGGGTTTCCTGAATACAGCACACCAATGGGTCTTGACTTTTTATTCAGTTTTCCAGTCTGTGCCTTTTCATTGGGGCATTTAGCCCATTTACATTGAGGGTTAATATCATTATATGTGAATTTGATCCTGCCATTTTGATGCTAGTTGGATGTTTTGCTCATTACTCGATGCATTTTCTTTGTTGTGTCGATGGTCTTTACCATTTGGTACATTTCTGGATTGGCTGGTACTGGCTGTTCCTTTCCTTGTTTAGTGCTTCTTTCAGGAGCTCTTGTAAGGCAGGCCTGGTGGTGACAAAATCTCTCAGCAATTGCTTGTCTGTAAAGGATTTTATTTCTCCTTCACTTACGTAGCTTAGTTTGGTTGGATATAAAATTCTAGGTTGGAAGTTCTTTTCTTTAAGGATGTTGAATATTGGCCTCCACTCTCTTCTGAATTGTGGAGTTTCTGCCGAGAGATCCACTGTGAGTCTGATGGGCTTCCCTTTATAGGTAACCTGACCTTCCTCTCTGGCTGCCATTAGCATTTTTTCCTTCATTTTAACCCTGGTGAATCTGACAATTATGTGCCTTGGGGTTGCTCTTCTTGAAGAATATCTTTGTGGTATTCTCTGTATTTCCTGGACTTCAACATTGGCCTGTCTTGCTAGGTTGGAGAAGTTTTCCTGGATAATATCCTGAAGAGTGTTTTCCAGCTTGGATTCATTACCTCCATCACATTCAGGTACACCTATCAAATGTGGATTAGGTCTTTTCACATAATCTCATATTTCTTGGAGGCTTTGTTCATTTCTTTTCACTCTTTTTTCTCTAATCTTGCCTTCTTGTTTTATTTCATTGAGTTGATCTTCAATCTCTGATAGCCTTTCTTCTGTTTGGTCAATTCAGCTATTGAAACTTGTGAGGATGGATCACCTAAAATCAGGAGTTCGAAACTAGCCTGACCAACATGGTGAAACCCTGCCTTTACTAAAAATGCAAAAATTAGCCAGGCATGGTGGCAGATGCCTATAATCCCAGCTACTCAGGAGGCTAAGGCAGGAGAATTGCTGGAACACAGGGGCGGAGATTGCAGTAAGTCGAAATCGCCCACTGCACCCCAGCCTGGGCGACAGAGCGAAACTCCATCTCAAAAAAAAAAAAAAGATAATATTACTTCTTCCTTTTCAATTTAGATGCTTTTTATTTATATTTCTTGCCTAATTTCTCTGTGTAGAACTTTGAGTACTATATTGAATAGAAGCAGTGAAAACAAGTATCCTTGTCTTCTTCCTGCTCATAGAGAAAAACTTTTAAACTTTCTCTTTTGGGCAGGATGTTAGCTGTGGATTTTTAATATATGGCCTTTATTATGTTAATGTGGTTTATTTCTGTTCTTAGACTGAGTGATTTTCTCATTAAAGTTTTTTTTTTTTTTTTTTTTTTTTTAAGCAAAGTCTTGCTCTATTGCCCAATCTCGAGTAAAATGGTGTGATCTTGGCTCAATGCAACCTTCACCTCCCAGGTTCAAGTGATTCTCCTGCCTTATCCTACTGACTAGCTGGGTTTACAGGCACGCACCACCACACCTGGCTAATTTTTGTATTTTTAGTAGACAGAGTTTTGGCATGTTGGCCAGGCTGGTCTCGAACTCCTGACCTCAGGTGATCCACTTGCCTTGGCCTCCCAAAGTGCTAGGATTACAGGTGTGAGCCACCACTCCTGGCACAAATTTTATTTTAACCTGCATAGCCTGGAAGAATTCTAGGAGGATTATACAATGACTCAGTGTGGGTATAAATGCTTACTCATATTCCCTTTTCTAGAGGGAAGGGGAGATGGAGGAAAGATGGCAATTTGGAGGATAGTAAATGATTCTTTAGGGGAAATGAATGGACTTGGAGAACACTCAGTGGCTTGAAACAAGAACCGTTGAGTCTACAGGGCAGAGGCTGCTGGTAAATGACTCTTTTTAAATTACTGAATTGGACTGAAATAGAAGAATGGTTTGTGACAAAAGTCTGTCCAGGGGTGTTGACAGACTTTAATCATTCTTCCTGTGGTGTGAGTTAAGTTAATCAAAATACAGAAAAGGGACCAGAGGTCGTTGTTTTTTTCTTTGGCAGATCTGGACCTTAGGCAAGTAAGAGAACTTCGAAGAACAACTTCTTCCAGTGTCTGCTGGCCTTTAGGACCCTTTAATTTGAAATAACCGGCATATCAGAGTGCCATATTTTTGGGTGTCCATTTCTGAGCCCCAGTATTCCCCTGTTTGAAACTTCCCTAATGCTTCATACACAAAAAGTTGAGTTGGTAGTTGTGGACAGAAAAACTGAGTTAGCTGAATGGCAAAGGATCTCATTTAACCAGTCTTCTCACTTCTGGGAAATGTCAGTCTAAGTAGTTTTGTCTTATTTCAGGTGATGGCTTTGTAGTTGAGGTCTTAAAGCTACGACTCTGCACATAATGCAGACAAAAAGATCTATAATAAGAGCCATTTTTACAGAAGTGGAAGAAAAACAAAGGTTAATGTTTGAAGTAGTTTACAAAACAGTTTCTTCTAGAGTGTGGACGACGGCTGAGAATATCAGCAGCAATCAGGTTTCCTGGATTGTAGCTCGTGTGCAAAGTTTGTCCATTTATAAAATGTTGCGGTGATTTTTCCTTGAAGCCAAGTTGGCTAGTATCAGCTTGCAGAGCCTTAGGAAAAAGGGAGTTTTAACATTTAGTGATTCCAAGTCAGAAATGTAGGAGGAAAACTACAAATGCTAGTCTGTAGAATCAAAGCCAGATTTTAGTAGGCCTAACAATTTAAGATTTAGTTTAGATTACAGGTAAATAAAAAATATCTGAGGAAAAAAGCAAAAGCAATGATCTGGACTCTAATTACAGTTTTGAGGTTTTTTTCTTTCCTGAAACATGATTTTTCTCTCTTCAGTCCCCCATTTCTACCAAGAATAAATAAAAGTAAAGCCATTTTATTTGCATATTAAGTTTTAGTCTTATTATTATACTTGGCCTGATTATTTGCATAAAGTGCATTAAGAATACTGATTTGCGCTCTCTCTTCCCGCCACCCAAGATGCCGAAAGGAAAGAAGGCCAAGGGGAAGAAGGTGGCTCCGGCCCCTGCTGTCGCGAAGAAGCAGGAGGCCAAGAAAGTGGCGAATCACGTGTTTGAGAAAAGGCCGAATAATTTTGGCATTGGACAGGACATCCAACCGAAAAGAGACCTCACCTGCTTTGTGGCATGGCCCCGCTGTATCAGGTTGCAGCGGCAGAGAGCCATCCTTTATAAGAGGCTGAAAGTGCCTCCTGCCATTAACCAGTTCACCCAAGCCCTGGACCGCCAAACAGCTACTGAGCTACTGAAGCTGGCCCAGAAGTATAGGCCAGAAACACAGCAAGAGAAGAAGCAGAGGCTGTTGGCCCAGGCCGAGAAGAAAGCTGGTGGCAAAGTGTAGATCCCCATGAAGAGACAACCTGTACTTCGAGCAGGAGTTAACGCTGTCACCACCTGGGTAGAGGAGAAGAAAGCTCAGCTCGTCGTGATCGCGCACGACACGGATCCCATTGAGCTGGTTGTCTTCTTGTCTGCGCTGCGTCAGAAAATGGGAGTCCCTTATTGTATTATCAAGGGGAAGGCAAGACAGGGACGTCTAGTCCACAGGAAGACCTGCACCATGGTCGCCTTCACCCAGGTTAATGCGGAAGACAAAGGCACTTTGGCTAAGTTGGTGGAAGCTATCAGGACAAATTACAGTGACAGATATGATGAGATCCGCCGTCACTGGGGAGGCAGCGTCCTGGGTCCCAAGTCTCTGGCTTGCATCGCCAAGGCTCAAAAAAGCAAAGGCTAAAGAACTTGAAACTGAATGGTCAGAAATGTACATTGTAGAATTTTCTGTAAATAAAAATAATTAAAACGATACAAATTTTCCTTAAAAAAAAAAAAAGAAAAGAATACTGATTCGCAACACAGGTTCTTTTTAAGTTCACCTTGCTGGAATTTTTCATAAGGAATCTCAGATTAGGCTTTTAGAAACCTCTTCAGGTTAGAAGTCAAGCCAAGGACTGGACTTGCTCTTAGACTGTGTCGGTAATACCTGTACAAATTGGTGAATTCCTCTCTTCTCAAGGTCCCCAAAATAACTTGAGGTTCCTGGGATGTCAGAAAGTGACATTCTTTACTTACCAAAAGCCCAACATGTGAAACATGTATTTAAGATATTAGAGTAGTTTTTTCAAAAACTTCTATTGGCTTCATAATATCAGCCTGTTTCTTAAAGCTGCCTGGTCATATCTGAAAATATGGCATTTCAGTCAAAACTTTGGTAAAATAACCAGGGTCTCCAATTGTGTTCTGTGGCAAAAGGGAGCAGATTCTTATTGAACTTATTCAAATAACTATTTTGCCATGAAATGAAAATACTCACAAATAGTTTCCAAATTCTGGATAGATCAGGTAGAGAGAAAAGTGAATGCTTCAATTTTATTCAAAAAAGTATACTTGACCCAATTTCTGTAAAGCTTAAGAGAACAGTTTCCTTAACTCTGTAAAGCAAAACATAAAAAGAATCAGCAATATTTTCGATTTATTTATTTATTTATTTATTTGAGACAGTCTCGGTCTGCCACCCAGGCTAGAGTGCAGTGGTGCGATCTCGGCTCACTGCAACCTCTGCCTCCCGGGTTCAAGCAATTCTCCTGCCTCAGCCTCTTTAGTAGATGGGATTATAGGCCAACCCTCCTGGCTATTTTTTTGTTTCTTCAGTAGAGACGGGGTTTTGCCATGTTGGCCAGGGTGGCCTCGAACTCGTGACCTTGTGATCTGTCTGTCTCGGCCTCCTAAAGTGCTAGGATTACAGGTGTGAGCCACTGCTCCCCACTGTGAATCAGCAATATTTTAAACAAAAAATTATTAAAATTACATTAGTCCAATGTAATTCTTGTTTTGCTTGATGCTGGGTTAACAGATTTATGACCTTTTTCTATTAGAGTTCTGAAATTGTTTACTTAGTCCTATAATCCAATCTTAAAATTATAAGAAATTTGTATTCAAGAGTATTTTTTTTCTGTTTTGTTATCTTGGCTCACTGCAACCTTCACCTCCTAGGTTCAAGTGATTCTCCTGCCTCAGCCTCCTGAGTAGCTGAGATTACAGACACCTGCCACCATGCCCAGCTAATTTTCATATTTTAGTAGAGATGGGGTTTCGCCATGTCGGTCAGGCTGACCTCAGGTGATTCACCCACCTTGGCCTTCCAAAGTGTTGGGATTACAGTCATGAGCCACTATGCCTGGCCAAGAGTACATGTTGCAGTCCTTTCCATGAACTTTCTTGAAGACAACTTTAGGATTTGCAAAGAGCTTTCAGGAAAAAAAGCATCAGCATAAAAAAATTAATTGTGAGCACGACTAAAAATGCCCATGGTTAAAGACAGAATTAACAAGAAAACTAGGACATTTTTAATGACCTACAACAATTTAAAATACTGCTCATAATTATGACTAATAACATATAACAAGATAAATCCAATGTTTAGGAATATTATATAATCTTGGAGCAAATGTTAGTAACACAGCAATACAAATATAGTTGTAAAAGGTTAAATATTGGCCAAGCATGGTGGCTCACACCTGTAATCTGAACACTTTGGGAGGCTGAGGCTGGCAGATCATGAAGTCAGGAGTTTGAGACCAGGTTGGCCAACATAGTGAAACCCTGTCTTCACTAAAAATACAAAAAATTATCTAGGCAAGCTGTCATGCTCCTGTAATCCCAGCTACTCAGGAGGCTGAGGCAGGAGAAAAGTTGAACCCAGGAGGCGGAGATTGCAGTGAGCCAAGATCACACCACTGCACTCCAACCTCAGTAACAGAGTGAGATTCCATCTCAAAAAAAAAAGTTAAACACTATTTCTGATTTGAAAATACTTTTTACATAATTGAACACATCAAAGAAGCCTGTTTATTATTTCTTTTGAAAGCTTCAGCAGCTTTTTTGAATATCTCAAAGTTAGTTCGAGGTCAAAAATAATTAATTTTAGATTTTAAAATATAATTGTGAGAAGCCTGTCAAATATGTCAAAAGTTTCAAATACTTGATCAAAATAGGAACATAGGTCCACTGAGAAAACAAAGTCATTCATTCAGCCAAAGTGATAATTAGAAGATTTCAAAAAGCAAAAAACTTTGTTCTTTGATAGATTGGAGTCTCAGTTTTCCAAATAATCAAAAGACCTTCTGAAGACACTATGACGTGAGGCACACAAAATCTGTTTTTCTTTCTTGCTTCTTTTTTTTTCTGCATTTTACTCAGAACATGTACACAAATCTTTTGTTTTTATTAATCCTATGCAAAAATATTGTTTAAAAGAGAAAATCAACCACTAGCTTTGTCTTTGTGTACTTTAAATACTAAAGCTAATTTTAATGAAAATGTATAAACAAATTTCTCCAATATTAGTCAGCTTTGACACAAGCTAAAATGTTTATAAACCTTCTATAACCTATTATAATGTTCTCTTACTCTTTTACTTTTTAAAAACTTTGTGTCCTGATGTGATGACTCATGCCTATAATCCCAGTACTTTGGGGGGCCGAGGCAGGCAGCTCACAAAGTCAGGAGATCAAGACCATCCTGGCTAACACGGTGAAACCCTGTCTCTACTAAAAATACAAAAAATTGGCTAAGCATGGTGGTGCACGCCTGTAGTCCCAGCTCCTTGGGAGCTAAGGCAAGAGAATCACTTGAACCTGGGAGATGGAGGTTGCAGTGAGTTGAGCTCATGCCATTGCACTCCAGCTTGGGCGACAGAGTGAGACATTGTCTCAGAGAAAAATTAAAAAAAAAAAAACTCTTTATCAATTTAGTTTTACCTATATCATTTTTTCTCCACTTAGTCTGAAACAACCTTTATTTATTTTTTATTTATTTTTATATTTTAGAGACAGGGTCTTTTCACTCAGGCTGAAGTGCAATGGTCTGATCATGGCTCACAGCAGCCTTGCCCTCCCAGGCTTAAGTGATTTTCCCACCTCAGCCCTCATCCTCCACAGCAGCTGAGACCACAGGTGTGCAGCACCACACCTAGCTAATTTTTTTTTAAGAAATTCTCCCTCTTGGCCTTTCGAAGTGTTAGGATTACAGGTATGAGCCACTGTACCTGGCCTGAAACAATCTTTAAGTAACCTCTAAACTACACAAAATTACTTCTCCTTTAACAAAACCACATGCTCATGCCTTCCTTATAAACATTCTCACTAAAAACATATCTTGCCTTTTTTTTGTATATACTTTGCATACAAAATTGTTTACCTCATTTTTAGTGGTAAAATGTGTTTATTTTTACATATATTAACTATAATTTTAACTCTTGTATCTTAATTTATTTTTTTTTTTGAGATGGAGTCTCACTCTATCACCCAGTCTGGAGTGCAGTGGCATGATCTCAGCTCACTGCAACCTTTACCTCCCAAGTTCAAATGATTCTTCTGCCTCAGCCTTCCGAGTAGCTGGGACTATAGATGCATGACACCATGCCCAGCTTATTTTTGTATTTTTAGTAGAGACAGGGTTTCACCATATTGGCCAGGCTGATATCGAACTCCTGACCTTGTGATCTGCCTGTGTTGGCCTTTCAAAGTGCTGGGATTATAGGCATGAGCCACCACACCCAGCCAGCATCTTAATTTTTAGTGAAAATGCAGGAAGGACATCTTTTATATCAGTATTTGTAAACGAAAACTATTTTATAATTCTTAAAAATATTTCCTTGGGAGGCCGAGGCAGGCGGATCACAAGGTCAAGAGATCAAGATCATCCTGGCCAACATGGTGAAACCCCATCTCTACTAAAAGTATAAAAATTAGCTGGGCATGGTGGTATGCGTCTGCAGTCCCAGCTACTCGGGAGGCTGAGGCAGGAGAATTGCTTGAACCCGGGAGGCAGAGGTTGCAGAGAGCTGAGACTGTGCCACTGCACTCCAGCCTAGTGCCTGGCGACAGAGTGAGACTCTGTCTCAAAAAAAATAATTTTTTCCTCAATTTTTCATATTTATCAAGAGATTCAAATATATTTATCTTTTCTATATCACATGAAAATAAGGTATAAGAGTAGTTAAATGTAAACTTATGCTTAGATATGCTTAATAATTAATGTGTCAGTATTTTCACTTAGAAATAATACAGATATTTTTATGATTAACTATTACTTAATATAACATGACTTTAAGACTTTAGGAGTGTCAATTACCGAAAAGATTTTTGAAACTATAAGTTTATTTATAAACATTTACTCCATTTGTATTTACCTAATTTACTCATTTCTAACAATTATGTCTGAATTGCTCATGAAAAACAATAGTAGCCATTTAAGCTTTTTTTTGTTCAGTTGTTTAGTTTTTTTACAGCAAAATCAAGCCAACCCTAAATCAGCCAATCTCATCTTAAAGGCCTTTAAGATACTGGGCAGAGGTATCCTCCTCAATACTCTATCCCCCAGGTTGTCCTGGATCCAAATGTCCATGGGCATCCAGGATGGTTATTAAAAAAAGTGTCCATCTGGCTCCCGGATTTACACACCAAGTATAAAGCCCAGACAGAGGACAGAACTATAAAGATGATGTCTGGAGGATCTGACCTTGCCCAGTATGGCCAAGATGAGCTGGATCTGGGAGGATAAGGCCCTACTGAGCATGACTCTGCCCTGCAGCTGGTCACCCAGGTGCTGTGGACACACATATATCTTCAGGCTTCATTATGGCAATCTTTGTAGGCCCCAAGACCTAGAAACTCAAAACCAAAAACATAGGCTCACAGTAAGATGTGTGCAAGGCTTTGGGGGAGCCCGTCTTCCAGCTGTAGTAGCTTTAGCTCACAGACAAATCAAACAAGTACCAACAGTATCATGAAAGAGACAATTTTATGACCTTGCTACATTTGGCAGAGACAGCACAAACCTGCCTGACCAGTAGCCCCAGGCAAAAATGTATAAATTAAATTCTGAAGACATTTTTATTTTATTTTACCAATAATTTTAAAAGTTTTATTTAACAAAGATTAAGATCACATGAATTTGAAAAGCATTGAACTTATTTACTTAATTTATGTGTTTTTATTTTCAAGTCAATTCGTTACCATTAGACAATATACAACCATATGATAGAAATATAAATATATGTTGACATAAAATACAGAACACACAGGTATGTACCCAAAGCCAGAGATGGGGACTTAACACAGCAGAGAGCAAAGCTTTAAACCTGAGAGAAACCTGCGCATATCTCTTGGTGCCTGTAATGGAGACAGGAAATGCACACGCACCACATAGAGGCCAGTGGCACCTTTTTAGTGTGTTCTCCAAAGAGTCACAGGGTCCCCTTGTGAGGGCCAAAGTCCTGGTTAGATCCCTTAGTGTAGTATTAAAGGTGGCAAAAGAAAGCCAAAGTAGAAGTAAATGGAAAAGCAACCCATAGGGAAGCCCATTGGGAATATTTTAAACTTTCCCAGAAAGATCAATAAAATTTTACCTTTTTTTTCAGTAAAAAATCATTCCAATAAGGAAGCAAAAAAAGGACCAAATGTATAATTTTTTTAAAAAGCTCCAAGTTGACTAGAAAAGCAAATAAAAACAAACAAACCAAAAGCAAAATAAAACACAACAAAAACCAACCCAGGGTAGAAAGAAGATCCAAAAGGGAAAAGTCTTTGAAAAAAATAAAACAAAGTACGGCTGGGTATGGTGGCTCACGCTTGTAATACCGGCTTGCCTCGGTGTGTCCTGAACTCCTGACCTTGTGATCCACCCACCTCGGCCTCCCAAAGTGCTGGGATTACAGGCGTGAAACCACTGCACCCGGCCTCTTTTGTTTCTTCTGCTTTTTTAAGTAGAGATGGAGTTTCACCATGTTGGCCAGGCTGATCTCGAACTCCTGACTTACTGATCTGCCTGCCTCAGGCTCCCAAACTGCTAGGATTATAGGCATGAGCCACGGTGCCTGGCCTCTCTTTTGTTTCTTATATAAGTGCCAATAACATAGCTAATTAAGGCAAAAGCCTTCTAAAATGTTTTCCTTAAAATGTAGTCAGCTTATTTATTGCAAAGCAACTGAAGCCAATCAGCCATTTTCATGGAAAGTCCCAGAGGTAACTTTCCAAGTTTACAATACTATGAATGCAAGAGGCATTTTACAACTGGGTTCAGACGATGTAGCCCTCGTGATTCCTCAAAAATTCACTCTCAGAAATATGCTAAGGCAGCAAAAGACTCTTTTTTTTTCCATTTTTTTAATTGAATTTTGGGTTGTGGGGTACATGTGAAGAACATGCAAGATTGTTGCATAGGTACACACATGGCAGTGTGATTTGCTGCCTTCCTCCCCATCACCTATATCTGGCATTTCTCCCCATCCTATCTCTCCCCAACTCCCCACCCCTCGCTGTCCCTCCCCTATTTTCGCCCCCGACAGACCCCAGTGTCACACATGGACACAGGGAGGGGAGCATCACACACTCGCGTAGCAAAAGACTCTTCTTACCACAGACGGCTCAGGGTGCTATCTGTGTGTGCAGCAGTGCCTCAGTATCCCACAAAGTTGTGGGGTCTGCCAGTCATAGACCCCTAATCTGTTGCACCAGCAGGCCCTCCTGGGTTTGGACTTTTCCAGAAATAACCAGGTAACATTTGTTGAGACAACATAGGCCCCTTATAGATAGGGCAAACTCCACTGAGAATGTGGTATATTCAGACCTGAGTGTGCTGCCTAATATCTTAGGTGTCTAGGGTTCTAGCCTTTTCTAACTGGCCACGTTATTTCCCAAAAATCATACTCCCCAGATGGTGAAAAACAAGAGTGAGTCCTCCCACTGGTAACAAGTCAATTTCTCATGAAAACAAAACAAGATATAAGGGGAACCTCATCCGGTTTTTATTTCAGGGACCCATGGCACGGTTGTACAATTGTACATCGGTCTGATGAAACTGTAAACATCACCAGCCACACGTGGACACAGGGAGGGGAACATCACACACTGGGGCCTGTCCGGGGTGGGGGGCTAGGGGAGGGATAGCATTAGGAGAAATATCTAATGTAGATGATGGGGTGATGGATGCAGCAAACCACCACGGCACAAGTATACCTATGTAACAAACCTGCACATTCTGCTCATGCACCCCAGAACTTAAAGTACATATAAAAAAATCACCAGTTTCTCAGGGGCCAGCTCAGATAATGGACTTATAGAGACTTTAGACCCATGTTCTATCCTATGACACTCCCCTTTATGACAAAACAACACATGAAGACAAGACAATGGAGAAACGGAATCTATTTCTGGGAGAAAAAAGATAAGACGATTATTTTAAGACAATATGAGTATTTATATAATAAAATACACCAGAGTTGCTACACCCAAGACCAATCAAAAACGATGTTCTCCTGTTAATATTACATATGGAAAGAGAGATAAACTGATGATTTTACTATCTGCTCACCCAGATTCCAAAGGCAGAGACCGAGGTTCTGACTGGAAAGAATTTCTTACCCTTCTGCAGGCTTGCTGGGTCCCGGGTTCCCTGAGAGCAATTTTCAGAAGAGCAGAGCAGCTTTGGTAGTCCTGCTCACTGCGCCAAAACTGTTGGAGCCAAGGGGAAACTTTCCTTTTGCCCTCTGAAAGTTCACTGAAAATCAAATGACAACAAGCAGATTAATAGAAGAAAAGGCACGCAAATTTTATGTTAATGCACGTAGTGTAGGGAAATTGTAGGAAGATTACCCAATAACCCGATGGGGTAGAGATGCTTATATACTGCTTTTCATAGGGAAGAAGAAATGGGGGAAATGTGACAAGTTGGGGTATAGAAAATGATTTTTTAGGGGGAAATGAATGGACTTGGAGAACTTACAAAGACCTGGAACAAGGTCTGTTGAGCCTGCAGAGCAGACAATGACTGCGAAGTGATTTTCTTTGAAATACTGAAATAGAAGGCAATGGTCTGTGACAAAAGTCTGTGCAGGTGTGTCTTTCTTCCTTTGATATGAATTAAGGTAATGCAAACACAGGAAAAGGACCAGAGTTCATTGTTTTCTTCTTTGGCAGTTCCAGACTTTAGGCAGATAAAGTAACTCCGGAGATCTAATAGTGCGTGTTGGTTGCCAAGGGCTTTTAAATTATTTTAATTTAAAATAATCTTCAGGCTGGGCATGGTGGTTCATGCCTGTAATCCCAGTGCTTTGAGAGGCCGAGATGGGAGGATCACCTGAGGTCAGGGGTTCGAGACCAGCTTGGTCATCATGGTGAAATCCTGTCTCCACTAAAAATACAAAAATTAGGTGGGTGTGGTGACACATGCCTATAATCCCAGCTACTCAAGAGGCTGAGGCAGGAGAATTGCTTGAACCTGGGAGGCAGAGGTTGCAGTGAGCTGATACCGCACCAGACTGGGCAACAAGAGCGAAACTCTGTCTCAAATAAAATAAAAAAATAAAATCATCATCATACCAAGGTGCTGTACTTCGTGCAATTGATTTCTTAGGTCCAACACTTCTGTGAAGATCTTTGTGAGAAACTATTCTAAAATACAGTAGTTCATATGACTTTTTTCTTTTGGCGATGGAGTCTCGCTCTTGGTTTACTGCAACCTCTGCCTCCCAGGTTCAAGCAATTCTCCTGCATCAGCCTCCTGAGTAGCTAGGATTACAGGCACAAGCCACCACATCTGGCTACATTTTTAGTAGAGACGGTGTTTCACCATGTTGGCCAGGCTGGTGTTCAACTCCTGATCTGCCCACCTTTGCCTCCCAAATCGTTGGAATTATAGGCGTGAGCCACTGTGCCTGGCCTCATATGAGTTTTTAAAAGATGGCTTCCACAGGATAGAACAATACATCGTCAATTCTTTGCTTTTTGCTTTTCATTTGTTTTTTATTTAATATTTGCATGGTGCAGCAAAGATGGACTGAACTGACTATGGTCTATTTTCCCATTGATCACAATTAGACCCTCTGGACAAAATACAAAGTAAACTACCAGTAAATCCTAAAGTAAGCAACATCAGCTGAATTTCAGGACTAAAGTCAAAATTTGAATAGTGATACATAGGAGGTTGAGGTTTGCAATTTTTTTCCTCCCTTCTTTTCTGATTATGACCTCAAGCTGGTCTAAATCCTAGAACAGTCCGATAGGTACTAAGTAAAAAGGTCTTCTTTCTAGCCAAAAGACTTGAAAAAGTTATTCTTGCATATTAGAAATAGGAGGAGATCTTTATTTTTCTTTTTCGTCTCCTTTCTCTTCTGGCTCTACTCTGAAGCCCATCGTAGCTGTGATACTGCCCTGATACAAAAGTGGTGGCACAGGTACCTAAGGCCCTGAAAAAAGGACTCCTGGCCAGAGGGACTAGGAGGCAGAACTAGGACAAATGTTTGAAGAATGTGGTAGGAATGCCCACTATTTCCATCTGTCTTCTATCAGCACTTCACTCTAAAGCTGACTCCAGTTGTGCATGACCGCACATCAGTGCAGAAGGCTAAAGCTCTGAATTATCACATCTTTCTGAACAAATAAACTGGAAGAAAGGCCCCAGGGCATGCAAGCATGTGGGAGAAATCAAAAAAAAAAAAAAAAGGGAGAGCACCAAAAAATGGCATCTCTTAATTCTAATATGAACTAATATAAGGTTTTAGGCTTTATTCTGAACTGTGCATACACAGAATAGATCCAAAGAAGAGTAGTCTGTATTTCAAGAACTGAACTATGACATAAATGACTGCTCAAGTTTCAGACTAAACCTTAAGTGCTTCTGTGCTATTTGGGTCTGCCTGGTGCATGACCCAAATAGCATAGAAAAGCATTGAAAGGCTGGGTGCGGTGGCTCATGTCTGTAATCCTAGCACTGTGGGAGGTCAAGGCAGGTGGATCACGAGGTCAGGAGATGGAGACCATTCTGGTTAACATGGTGAAACCCTCTCTACTAAAAATACAAAAATTAGCTGGGCATGGTGGCAGGTGCCTATAACCCCAGCTACTCAGGAAGCTGAGGCAGGAGAATCGCTTGAAACAAGGAGACTGAAGTTGCAGTGAGCTGAGATTGCGCCACTGCACTCCAGCCTGGCGACAGAGTGAGACTCCATCTCAAAACTCAAAAAAGAAAAAAAAAAAAAAGAGAAAGCTTTGAATGAAAGCTGAACTGACTTTGAATTACGGTCCACAGGAGATGAGACAGAACTGTAGTCTGCTTCTCAGGCTATTGGCTAATAACTGTGGTCTGAACTTAAACCGTCTGTCCTGCCTGCTAAAACAAATCCTAAAAATCAGCATTCACCAGAAAAGTTTAGAAGGACAGTAGTATTAAAAATACTAAAGACAGGCCAGTCATGGTGGCTCAAATATGTAATCCCAGCACTTTGGGAGGCTGAGGAGGGCAGATCACCTGAGGTTGGGAGGTCAAGACCAGCCTGACCAACATGGAGAAACCCCGTCTTTATTGAAAATACAAAATTAGCCAGGTGTGCTGGCACATGCCTGTAATCCTAGCTACTCGGGAGGCTGAGGCATGAGAATCACTTAAACCCAGGAAGCAAAGGTTGAGGTGAGCCGAGATCATGCCATTGCACTCCAGCCTGGGCAACAAGAGCAAAACTCAGTCTCAAAAAAAAAAAAAATTGCTAAAGATATAATCCAACAGTAACATGGCATTTAGAGAACCATGAAAATCTGACCTAAATTCAAGGAAAAATGCAATCAGTAAGCATTAATACTGAAAGTATACACATTATAACCATCTTCCATTAGGTAAATGTGAATATCCTTTAAAATTAATGAAAAAGATTATCATCAAAAAAATATAAACCAAATGCAAAATTATAGAATACAAAAGAAATACAGTATTTGAAATTGAAAATGTACTTTATTGGCTCAATATCAGAAAGAAGTTGACAGAGGGGAGAGAGACAGTATTCTTGAATACAAATCAATAGAAATTATCCAGTCTAACACCAAAGAGAAAAATTAATTTTAAAAGGAAAAAACAAGGCTGGGCATGGTAGCTCATGCCTATAATCCCAGAACTCCGGGAGGCCAAGGCGGGCAGATCACTTGAGGTCAGAAGTTTGAGACCAGCTTGGCCAACATGCTGACACCCGGTCTGTACTAAAAATACAAAAATTAGTTGGGCGTGGTAGTGAGCCCTTGTAGTCCCAACTACTCTGGAGGCTGAGACAAGAGGATCACTTGAACTGGGGAGGCGGAGGTTGCATGAGCTGAGATCATGCCACTGAACTCCAGTCTGGGTGATCATGCCACTGCATTCCAGTCAGAGTGAGACTCTGTCTGAAAATAAAACAAAACAACAACAACAACTACAAAAAAGAAAAACTTCTGCACAACAAAGGAAACAATAAAGTTAAGAAACAACTTACAGAATGGGAGAAAATATTTGCAAACTATATAGCTGACAAGGGGTTAATAACTAGACTGTATTAGGAGCTCACACAAGACAATAGCAAAAAGCAAACAATCATTAAAAATGGGCAAAATATCGGAACAGACACATCTCCAAAGAAGATATACACATGGCCAACAGGTAAATAAAAAATGTTCAATATCACTAGTCATCAGGAAAATGCAAATCAAAACCACGGTGAGCTGTCTCACCCCAGTTAAAATGACTGTTACCAGAAACACAGAAAATAATAAATGTTGGAGAGAACGTGGAGACGGGAATGCTCCTGCATCGTTGCTGGGGATGTAGATTAGCACAGCAACTGTGAAAAGCAATGTGGGGGTTCCTCAAAATACTAAAATTAGAACTACTACTATATAATCCAGCAATTCCACTACTGCGTATACATTCAAAAGAAAAGACATCAGCGTTGAAGAGATATGTGCACTGTCCTGTTTATTGCAGTGCTGTCCACAATAACTAAGATATGGAGTCAACCTAAGTATCTATCAACAGATGAATGGATAAAGAAAATGCGGTATAAAGGAAAAAAAAAAAAGAAAATGTGGCATATATGCACAATGGACTATTATTCATTCATAAGAAGAATAAAACCTTGTCTTTTGCAACAACATGGATGTAACTGGATGACCCTATGTTAAGTGAAATAAGTCAAAAACAAAAAGACAAATGTTGCATGTTCTCACTCATATACGGGACTGAGAAAAATTGATATGATGGAGGTAGTGAATAGAATGATGATTCCCAGAGGCTGGGAAGGATAGTGGGGAGCAGGGAGAAAGGGGGATGGTTAATGGGCCCCAAATGCAATTAGCTATAAGAAACAAGATCTAGAGTTCAAGACAAGCCTGGCCAGCATGGTGAAAATCTCCCTCTACTAAAACTACAAAAAAATAGGGGGGCGTGGTGGCGGTTGCCTGTAGTCCCAACTACTCGGGAGGCTGAGACAGGAGATGGAGGTTATAGTGAGCCAAGACTGCACCACTGTACTCCAGCCTGGGTGACAGAGTGAGACTTCAACTCAAAAATAATAATAATAATAATAATAATAATAATAATAATAAGATCTAGTGTTTGATAGCACAGTAGGACAGTTATAGTTAACAATAATCTATTGTATATTTCAAAATAACTAGAAGAGTAGATTTGTGATATTCATTTGGAAACCACAGAAATGATCAATGTTGGAGGTAATGAATATCCCGATTACCCAGCTGTGATGATTACACATTGCATGCTTGCATCACAGGTGCCCTATAACTATGTACAACTATTATGTGTCCTTTTTTTTTTTTTTAATTAAGAAAGTGTTTACCATGGTTGCTCCACCTGCAGTGTTTATAAAGTTAAAACTTTTTTTTTTTTTTTTCAGACAGAGTTTTGCTCTTGTAGCCCAGGCTGGAGTGCAATGCCATGATCTCAGCTCACTGCAACCTCTGCCTTCTGGGTTCAAGCGATTCTCCTGCCTCAGCTTCCTGAGTAACTGGGATTACAGGAGCCTGTCACCACGCCCAGCTAATTTTTTGGGGGTATTTTTCAGTAGGGCCCCCCACCACACCTGGCTAATTTTTGTATTCTTAGTAATGATGGCATTTTACCATGTTGGCCAGGCTAGTCTCGAACTCCTGACTTCAGGTGGTCCACCCACCTCAGCCTCCCAAAGTACTGGGATTACAGGCATGAGCCCCCTCACCCGGCAAAGTTAAAACTTCTAAATGTTTTTTCCCTTATATTTTCCTGGGAGCTGAGACATTATAATCCTTTATCTTTACCTGTGAAAGAAGATCTAGTAATAAGGACCTTCTTATGATAAAACTTAGGTAGGGCCAAATGAGACTGTGTTGCTAGAACAAATAAATCCCATTCTCATCCCACAGATACTGGCAAATTCCCTTCTCTTCTTGATTGTTGCCTTTTTGAAGAACAAGCTGAGTGCAAATCATGGCTATGGGTTACAATCCCTCAGCACTTTATTCTGTATTAGTCTGTACTTGCACTAATTCCCATAAATAAGAACAAATAAATCCCTCCTGGAATGGGCCAATGGCTGGATGGGATGGTTATTACTAAACTATCAAAAAGTTGTTTTCTACCCAGATGTATGACTCGAACCAAGTTCTGAAGCTTTATGGTAATTCTTAACGCTCATGATATTTCTGGTACCCATTTAATTAGGACATTTTAATTTTTTATTTTATTTATTTATTTATTTAATTTATTGTATTTTATTTGAGACAACCTGTAGCCCAGGTTAAAGGGCAGTGGCGTGATCTCGACTCACTGCAATCTCTGCCTCCTGGACTCAAGCTATTCTTCTGCCTCAGCCTCCCAAGTAGCTGGAACCACAGGTGCATGCCACCACAACTGGCTAATTTTTCTATTTCCTGTAGAGATGGAGTTTTGCCATGTTGCCCAGGCTGGTCTCCAACTCCTGGCCTCAAGTGATCTGCCCACCTTGGCTTCCCCAGGTACTGGGATTATAGGCGTGAGCCACTGCACCTGGCCACATTTTAATATTCTTTTCCAAATTATGAATAGTTTTCAATTAGCAAAAAGAACAAGATAGAATAGCAAAAATGCAATGTCATATGGCTTCAGATATATTTTTAAGACATGAAACATTACATGCTTTCAGAACACTGCAGACCTATTAGAAACAAATCATTACAGCCACAACTGAAGCACCATGCATCTCCCTTGCTCCATAAAAGAAAGCATTATTGTGATTTCAGTGTCTCCTTCCTGTACATAATTTTATTCTCTTGCTACTACAGATACGAATCTATAAAATCTATATAGTATTGTTTTACAGATTTCAAATATATATTCTCTGGATATATTTTTCATTCAGTATTATGTTTCTCAGAATACTGCAAGTTAATGAATATAACTCCAAAGAATTCATTCTTATTTTCGAATTTGTTGCATATTATAATTTATATCTATATTCAAACATTTATGTGGTTCTACTTTTTTGTTCTTATCAATAATGCTGCAGTAAATATATACATGTTTACAGCAATGTTTTCCAAACTATGAATTTTGTCCAAGTAGAGGTGAACCGCCTTTGTAAAATGATGACTAAGACAGTGAAAGAGATCTAACTTAACCCACTCCGTCTGCTTCTAACCTCCAAGCTGTCCTTGTTCATTCCTGGGCATAGGATGAACTAACTTTGGGAGAAACTTAATTTATACTTTATAGTTTAAAACGAAGACAAGGCTGGGTGCAGTTGCTCACGCCTATAATCCCAGCACTTTAGGAGGCTGAAGTGGGTGGATCACTTGAGGTCAGAAGTTTGAGAGCAGCCTGGCCAATATGGTGAAACCCCATCTCTACTAAAAATACAAAGATTAGCCAGGCGTGGTGGCACATGCCTGTAATCCCAGCTACTCAGGAGGCTGAGGCAGGAGAATCACTTGAACCCGGGAGGTAGAGTCTGCAGTGAGCTGAGATTGCACCACTGAACTCCAGCCTGAGCGAGAGAGTGAGACTCAGTCCCAGAAAAAAACCAAACCAAACCAAACCAAAAAAAAAAAAAAGAGAAACAAAAGCAAAACAAAGATGAGAATGGCCCTTTCCCAAAGCAGATCTCCTTCTTGCCTGGGTACTAGATTGCCTTCGTAGGACCAACATTAGCCACAAGATTAGAAATTACGGTTTAGGAGTCAGGTAGCTGGAGGCTACAAGATTCTGACCCTCCCTAAACTGCTCCTAAGATCAGTGCTTGAGATCTTTTGCAGACTCTGCACTTGATGGATCAGCTGGCACCACCCAGATCGTTAGCTCATCTGATCTTGTGTCCCCCACTCAGGACCTGACTCAGGGCAAGATGACTGCTTCCACTCTTTATGATTTCATCCCTGACTCATTAGCACTTGTGGCTCCTTGGCTTCCCTCCACCTACCAAGTTGTCCTTAAAAACTCTGCTCCCAGAATGCTCCAGGAGACTAATTTGAGCAATAACAAAAGTCTGGTCTACTGCACAGCCGGCTCTGTGTGAACTACTCTGTCTATTGTAATTCCCTTGTCTTGAGAAATCGGCTCTGTGTAGGCAGTGGACAAGGCGAACCCACTGTGTGATTACAGACGGTTGAGACTCATTGATAAATAATACAATTCCAACAGTATAATGAAGCAAACTTTTTTTTTGTTTGGAGATAGAGTCTTGCTCTGTCACCCAGGTTGGAGTGCAGTGGCACGATCTCAGCTCACTGCAACCTCCACCTCTTGGGTTCAAGCTATTCTCCTGCCTTAGCTCCTGAGTAGCTGGGACTACAGGTGTGTGCCATCATGCCCAGCTAATTTTTGTGTTTTTAGTAGAGCCGGGATTTCACTGTATAGGTCAGGCTGGTCTCGAACTCCTGAACTTGTGATCCACCCGCCTTGACCTCCCAAAGTGCTGGGATTACAAGTGTGAACCACTGTGTCCAACCTGACAAACATTTTTTTTAAAGAACTAAATGAAATAGAATAGAATAGAATACAAAATTTCAAGGTATACCATACATGCAAGGGTAAATATAATTTAATAGAGCTTTTGTTTCACTAACGTGTGAATGTGACTGTGTATGAGCAGGTATTGGGGCCCATGTAAGATATTTTTACTTATGGCTGTGGTCAAAATGTATGACTAAAACTCCTATGGTTTACTTCCAAAAAAGAAAAAGTCCTGGGTTCTGGTATGAATTCTTAAGTTGTACCAGATGTTACAGAATCACTTTTCAAAGTGATTATATACAATTATTCTCCTCCCAGCATTTTTAAAACATTTCCATATCTCCACACTGTGTTTTTTCTTAAAGTAAAATATGCATACAGAAAATTATGCCTAGTATAACGTAGATCTCAATTCATTTTTATAAACTTAGAGGTGCAAATAGGTAAGTTACCCGTGCAGATAAGTAACTATGAAAATAATTGGATAATTACTGTGCAAATAAGTAATCTACTTGTGCAAATAGGTAAGTAAAATTCTCTCTGGGAGCAGATGTGCTGGCTAATGAGAAAGAGGCCTATAGACCTTGTTAAATGACAATTAACAATAGCCACAGTCTTTTGCATACATACCCTTTTCTAAATGAGGGAATAGATGATTGCCAGTATTGTCTGGGGAAGAGTCTCCTATTGTTTATCATGTCAAATTATGCAAAATATTTTTATAAATATTAATAACTTAGAGAACTTACATAAGTTTAACATGCCAGATGGCAAGCAGAGCGTAATAATCATCAGTTTTGCCACATGAGGAATTCAGCACAGTTTTTGAACCACCAGGAAGTCAGAAAGCATGGAAATCTACCCAGTCTATCATTCCTATTAATTTAGGAGAATGAGTTTTAAAACAAAACCCTATTTATTTTTTGTAGAACGTTTGGTATACCGATGACATTTGTCACTAAGTGTTAGAGCACTTAGTAACCTCACCAACATGTCATAATCCCTCACCAGTTGTCAATTCAGAGGAGAGAAAAACGACTTTACCCAAGACTTGTTAGGAAAATAGCTTGATCCTGAGTCTAAAAAATTTTATCAGCCAAAGAGATTTTGCATAAGCTTGGACAATCCAAGTCCTGGAAGCCGCAGACCAAATAAAACCTGCCCCTTAAATCTTTCCTCTTCAAAAACTAAAAATTCTGAGAGCCTGATAATGCTCCCAAATCCTCTCTGGGAATTTGAGGGAGCACACAGCATGGAGTGGCTTACAGACACAAACCTTACCTGGTGAAATGGGTCACAGGAACATAGCTGCCAATGGAAAATGGATCTTGTCCCACTTGTGAAAGAGCCTTAGTCAGAAGGAAAATTACATGGTTTCAAATTTGAAGTGGATCATATGAATTTATTATTATATATATATGTCTATATCCTTGGCCATATCTATAAATATATGTAAAAATGCATCTGTTAAATTACCGTTGTGATATCAATATGTAGAAAGCTAATAAAAAACTACAGATTAAAACCATCAGGGTATTAAAGGCTCGAGGTAAAAACATTTAGCTGCTTACAGACTCAAAGTGAGGTCAGACTGTGATATCCCTTACGATATGGAAGATAATATTCAACATAATGTGCCAAGTGAACCTCATGATTAATGAAGTCTTCCAGTAATGGTTTATGTAGCCACCATCCTCAGTGTTTTTGAAGATCTAGTGCTACCTGATCACTGTCTCTGACCCCTGAGACCCTGTGAAAGAAACTCATGCCTGCTCCTCTCTTCCTTCCTTGACAAATGTATCACAGAACCACCCTGATCATCCCGGTCTTCCTAATGTGCAATGAGTATTTGGTCACTCTGAAGCGCGTCTCCAATGGCAAAAATACTTGAAAGCAGTTCTTTGGGTGAGAACTCCGAGAACAGTGAAGGGTCCATTAGGGTTTGGAATGAGCTGATATAAGAGTGGAGGAATAAAAGTACTGATAAGAAGGTGTATCATGAAAAAGTAAGGACTTATGTTAAGCATTTCTGAAATCCCTGATGATGAGTATCATATTTTTTAAATATTTTTGCTTTATAAACCTAAATATCCCTCATGAATTTGGTGGAAATCTATCCTGAGATAGATGATGCAAAATATCCAGACTTTTTTTTTTTCTAATTTAATGGAGAGCAATAGAACTTAATAGTGATGAATTGCTAAAAATGCACGATGCCAGTAGGAAAGATTTTTGGAGGGCTGGTTTCAAGGACACAGGGACACTAAACCTGTTCTTTAGACTCCTGCGCCATCTTGTGGATTCTGACTGTATTGACGCTAACATGCTCCTTAGTAGGGCCATTTTTTTCTTAAAGCAGAATAAAACCCCGTTGTACCTGATGTCTAGCTGGATTTGATCCTCACAGGTCATGGGATTTTACCATTCAGAAAATGATTCAGCAAAGTAGTTTTGTTTGAGAAATACAAGCGTGGTATTATTTTATCGTAGCCACATCTGATGAGTGGGGGACCAATTTGTAACATAGCATCAGCGATGAGCCCAAATTGTGTAGTTCTCTGTGTTTAATTTTATTTGTTGTGTTTTGTTTTAAATAAAGATGGAGTCTCATCACATTGAAAAGACTGATCTTAAACTCCTGGACTCAAACTATCCTCCCACCTTGGCATCCCAAAGTGTCAAGATTATAGTCCACCACACCCTGGCAGACTGTATTTGCTAATGGTAACACATTACTTTTAATTTTTTTTTGAGACAAAGTTTTGCTGTTGTTGCCCAGGCTAGATTACAATGGCGTGATTTTGGCTCACTGCAACCTCCTCCTCCTCCTGGGTTCAAGTTATTTTTCTGCCTCAGCCTCCTGAGTATCTGGGATTGCTGGTGCTGTCACCATGCCCGGCCTACTTTGGATTTACATACCAAATCTGTGTGTCTTTACTATCTCTTAGAGTATGGTAAGAAAAGTGCCCAACCACTTATACAGTTCAAAAGCTTGTTTAAGGCTGGGCACGGTGGCTCATGCCTGTAATCCCAGCACGCTGGGAGGCCGAGGCAGGCAGATCCCTTGAGGTCAGGAGTTTGAGAACAGCCTGGCCAACACGGTGAAACCCCATCTCCACTAAAACTACAAAAATTAACTGGATGTGGTGGAGGGTGCCTATAATCCCAGCCACTGGGAAGGCTAAGGCAGGAGAATCGCTTGAACTTGAAAGGCGGAGGTTACAGTGAACCAATAGCATGCCACTGCACTCCAGCCTGGGCAACCCTGAGACTCTGTTTCAAAAAATAAAATAAAATAAAAATAAATGAATAAACAAAACCGTGTTTAAGAGCAAACCCTGATAGTGAGAAACTTACTGAAAAGAAATGATATATTATGGACAGTGTTTTATTTTCAGCAAATATACAAATGTGAAGGTCTTCCTTATGCAGTCTGTAAGGACCTCTTTTAAGAGATAATGGATAATGGGCAGTTTTGTTTTGCAATAGAGATTCTACAACCATGAAGTATACTATATATGATTTGAATCAACCTAACAATTCAATGAATGTCTCAAACTATACTGCCCATACGTTAAAGAGGAAGTTATGGCAAGAATTTTGAAACTATAAATTATTGACAAAATTGATAAAAATTCTTAACTCTTGAAATTCAGCGATTAACATTATTGGTCTGTACTTCAAAATCATACTGAAGAGGGAAAAGAAAAATTAATAAAATAACAATATAAAATTAAAATGAATTCGGGAAAGAGGAGCAGAAATTAAATTTTTCTCTATAAGCAAACTTCCCTGAGTCCTTTCCCCTCCCGTGGAATTGTATCCTGCTTGGCAAGTTGTATAAGTTTATAAATTCTTGTATTCTTATTCTCTATAGCTGATAACTGTAAATTTCTGTAACACAGCGAAGGTCATAGAAAAATGCCTAAGCAGGCTGGACTCCAGCCTTCTAGGTGCCCTCATGGAGGGCAACAGATAAGGCCCATGTTAGATCCTTGAGCTTTACAGATAACAAGCGCTGCATACCAAAAGTCATATGTAAGCCTGAGTTATGTGCCTGGCGTTGCCTGATAAACTGTCTTTGTTTATCAAGCAACTTGTTTTTGCACCACCATGTACTCCATGTCTAAAACGTCAGTCGTGTCTTTGTTAGGCCCTCATTTTGGATGCGAATCTGAGCTGGGCCGGTGTACACCTAAAATAAACTCCTTCTGCAATCTTAAGGGTGTCTCCAGTCTGAACTCTGCAGCATTTCGATGAGTACCTCATAGGTAGATAAATTGAAAATGATTTCAAACTTGTGACCCAGCATGGAAAAGTTGATGTTCACAGACAAAAGCATTTAACATTTGCTTTACCACTGTGGTCATTGTAAACCTTAGTTTACATACATTATTAAGGTCTTCTATTTTATTCCATTGTACTGATGCTTCAAACACATCTTTCTGATTTTTGAGTTCTATGGTTGATCTTGAAACATCATTTGATAAAAACTGGCTTAATTATGAAATTGTGGAAGAAGCTGTTACAAAAAGTTTGTTACAAGAAAATTTTTAAAAGTGCAAATAACGTATGATCGTAAGTTTCAGAGAAAATGCTAGTGCTGCATGTGTTGAAGCTTCCTGTACAGACTTTACAACTCTGTTACAACTTTACAAATCTACAACTGTACAACACTGTTAGAACTTTGTAAAGAGTCTCAGACAGAATCTGTGGAAAGCCTCACTGCAACACTGAATAAAAATAGCCTTGTTTCTATCAATAGTCTGAACACGAAATTTGTGGAAAGCCATTTTAAATTGCTTTTGGCTGGGCGTGGTTGCTCACGCCTATAATTCCAGCACTTCGGAAGGCCTAGGTGGGTGGATCACTTGAGTTCAAGAGTTTGAGATCAGCCTGGCTAACATGGTGAAACCCTACTAAAAAGACAAAAAATTAGCCGGGCATGGTGGCTGGCACCTGTAATCCCAGCTACTCAGTAGGCTGAGGCAGGATAATCGCTTGAACCGAGGAAGTGGAGGTTGCAGTGAGCCAGTCACGCCATTGCACTCTAGTCTGGGTGACAGAGTGAGAGTTCGTTTAAAGAAAAAGTTTTCCGGCCGGGCGCGGTGGCTCACGCCTGTAATCCCAGCACTTTGGGAGGCTGAGGCGGGTGGATCATGAGGTCAAGAGATCGAGACCATCCTGGTCAACATGGTGAAACCCCGTCTCTACTAAAAATACAAAAATTAGCTGGGCATGGTGGCGTGCACCTGTAGTCCCAGCTACTCAGGAGGCTGAGGCAGGAGAATTGCTTGAACCCAGGAGGCGGAGGTTGCGGTGAGCCGAGATCGCGCCATTGCACTCCAGCCTGGGTAACAAGAGCGAAACTCCGTCTCCAAAAAAAAAAAAAGAAAAAAAAAGTTTTCCTCAAGGCTGTTTATGCTGAAGCCATATATAGTTGTTCTTTGCAGTGGGTGCCTTTTCCTATTCTCACTTTCACGTAGCCAGAAGTAGTCACACCTTAACCTCGACATCACTGGCATTATTCAAAATTTATTAGTCAAAGAGAACAAAAAACATACCATTATTTTCCATTTAACATAATTTTCTGGCAGGATTTTTATACACTGGGTATTACCTCGTCCATAAATGTTGGAATTCATCCATAAAGTCTGAAGTTTTCTTTCTGGCAGTTTGACCGGATTTTAATTTATTTGTTTATTAAGTAAGTGGCTATTCAAATAATCATTTTCTTCCTAATCGGCTTTGTTAATTTGTGGCTTTTGGTATCACATTTGCCACATTTATTAGCATAACATTTTATCATATTTATTATCTTTTTTTACTATCTGTAAAATATGAAATAATGTCACTTCTCCATTTTCCGATACTGGCAAGCTGCATCTTCTTGCTTTTTTTTTCCCTAATGAATTTGGCCAAATGTTTATATCAAGTCCATGATGAAGAACCACCTTTGGTTTCTTTTTTTTTCTATTGAGCACATTCTGGTTTACTAATTTTTATTTGTCACTAGTTTCTTTCTTCTGCTCACTTCAATTTATTTTGCTTTTCTTTTTCTATATTTTTAAGATTACATCTCAATCATCTATTTGCAGCATTTTTTTCTAACATAAGCGTTTAAAACTAAATTTCTTTCAAGAACTATTTTATGTACATGCATCAAATTTTGCTATCTTGTGTATTCAGTTTATTCAGTTAAAATATTTGCCAGATTTCCTGGTGATTTCTATTTTGAGCTGTAGTTTATTTAGAATTGTGTAATTTTCTTTAAAAGATTTTGAGTTTTTTTCATGTATTACAGTCAGAAAACATACTTAGTATGATTTGAGTCATTTTAAACATATTGAATCTTTGTTTATGGCTCATAATATGGTCTTTCATAATGTACGTTCAGTTATTCACTAAGAAAGTTTATTTTTAAATTCATGCAATGTCTTACTGTTAATTCATTCCATGCCACTTAGTTTAAGTTAGTTGGTAATGTTTTCCTTTTCCTTTTTTTTTTTTTGAGACGAAGTCTTGCTCTGTCAAGGGGTGAGTGGCATAATCTTGGCTCACTGCAACCTCCCCCTACCAGGTTCAAGTGATTCTCCTGTCTCAGCCCCCCAAGTAGCTGAGACTACAGGAACTGGCCACTATGCCTGGCTAATTTTTGCATTTTTAGTGGAGACGGGGTTTTACCATGTTGGCCAGGTTGGTCTCGAACTCCTGATCTCAAGTGATTCACCCGCCTTAGCCTCCCTAGTGCCTGGCTTACAGGCATGAGCACTCCACCAGCCAATAATGTTTTTCAAGTGTTCTACATATTTGGTTATTTTTTTTCTATTAATTACTGGGATAGAATGTGGGAATGAATCTCTAAGTATAATTGTGAATTTGTCTGTTTCTCTTTTCAGTTCTGTCAGTTTTTATTTCATGCATGTTGGAGCTTTGTTACTAGTTGCATGCACATTTTGCATTATTACGGCTGCTTGATAAAGTTATCTCTTTATTATTGTGGAATTACTTCTTGAAATGTTCTTGTCTTTAAGTCCACTTTGTGTGATGTGAATACAGCCACCTCTGCTTTCTCGTTATTCTTTTTTGCATGGTGTATATTTTTTCTTCTTTTTACTTGTATTCATTCTCTGTCTTTATATTTAAAATAGGGTCTTTTTGTATAGACAACATGAAAGTTTGTCTTGATTTTCTTAATTCAATTTCATAATATCTGTTTCGTAATTGGAAAATTTGGGAACCTCATCTCACAGACCACATCTTGGCTGCTATTTGTATTTTTTCTACCCAGCCAGACACATTTATTCCTGTATTATCTGTGGCTTTTTAAATGACAGAGTTGAATAGTTGAAGCAGAGATTATATGGCCCACAGCCTTAAAAGTACATGTTTTAGTGCACTTTTTAAAAGAGATACCTTCGGGCCAGGAGAGATGGCTCACGCCCATAATCCCAGCACTTTGGGAGGCTGAAGTAGGTGGATCACGAGATCAAGTGATCAAGACCATCCTGGCCAACATGGTGAAACTCCGTCTCTACTAAAAATACAAAAATTAGCTAGACACGGTGGCACACACCTGTAGTCTCAGCTATTCGGGAGGCTGAGGCAAGAGAATTGCTTGAACCTGAGAGGTGGAGCTTGCAGTGAGCCAAGATCCCGCCACTGCACTCCAGCCTGGTGACAGAGCGAGATTCTGGCTCAAAAAAAAAAAAAAAGAGGGATACCTTTGGCTGGAACATAAAATTTCAGATTGACAGTTCTTTTCCTTTTAGTCATTAAGGCTTTATATTGTTTTTTTTTTTTTCTCATCTCTGGCATTCATGGTTTCTAAACAGAAATTTGCTGTCATTCTTATATTTGCAATTTTGGAAGCAATGTGAATTTTCATTTTTGGCTTATTTTAACATATACCTATCACTTGTTTTCAGCAATGGGATCATCATAGGTGGTGGTGAAAACTTTTCTCTGTGGTTATTCTTCTTGGAATTCACTGAGGTTCTCGAATGTGGAGTTTATTGTTCAAATACAGGGAAATTTTCAGCCAGTATTGCACAAATATGCTTCCTGCTTCCCCTCCTCTGCCTCAAGGACTCCACTTACTCAAGTTTGATTACTCGATGTTATCCTAGAGGTTAATGACTGTAATCATTTGAACTTGTTCCCCAAAGTTCACATGCTGAAAACTTACGAAACAGTGTTGACAGGTAAGACTTAGTAGGTGATTAGGTCATGAGGGATCTGCTCTCATGAATACATTAATGTTGTCGTCTCGTGTGAGTGGGCTTGTTATTGTGAGAGTGGTTTTGTAATGAAATTAAATTTGGCTCTCTCTTGCTCTTTCTCCTGAGGTACATTGCACCATGTTATAACAGCATGAGGGCCCTAACAAGATGCAGGCCCCACCATTGTGGACTTCTCAGCCTCTAAAACCGTGAAAAATACTTTTTTTCCTTTATAAATATCCCAGTGCTTGGTGTTCTGTTACAGCAAAAAACAGACTAAGACACAACATTAGGTCATTCTTTTACTGTTTCTTTTCCTCTCTGTGTTTTTCATTTTGGGTCACTTTTATGGCCATGTCTTCAATTTCCCATATATTTTTTCCTACAGTTTTTAATCTGTCATACTTTTTTACTTCTCTGTGGGACAGACAACATTTCATTGAATGCTGCATATTTCAAATTTATGTTGTTGACTGCTGTATATTAGTGCATTCTCTTGAAAAGTGTTGGACTGTTTTTCTAGCATTAAGGTCCTAATGGCCTACTTTGATATTTTTTCAAGGTTTACTTTTAAGCTCATTAGGGTGGTTTCAGATTTTGTTATTGCCCTAGTAAGACTTTTCCAAGGACTCTACATAATACCTCCACTTAATGATATTTAATGATATCTCCCTACTTTAGTAGATGGGAACAAAGACTAGTCTAGCGTGAGTTATGGAAATTGCTTGGTCTTCTCCTAATTCCTTAACTTTGAGGAACTTCACTCCATGCCTGCACAGAGCAGAACTCAGAGAAATACTCAAGAGATCACCTTTGCATATCTCTCAAGCTTCATCTCTGTTCAGTTTTCCTGTCTTTGGTACATTTGTTTACAAATAGCTGTCAACTCACCCTTTCTACATTCTGATCTTGTCTCCTCAACACAGAATGACAGACTATTTTGATTTAACCTTAATACATTGAGAGTTACCTTGTATTATTAAAAGAGAGCTACCTCCTACTATTAAGAGACAGCTACCTCCTATTGTTAAGCTGGGACAATCACAGAGTTCTTGTTTCTTTTCCTTAACTCGGAGATTCTTGTCTTATGCTACTTGTTGTCCAGTGTCTGAAGATCACTGTTCCGTGTAGCTGTCTGATTTGTTTATGGACAGAGGAATCCCCATAACAGGTAATGCTTCATGAGTCATAGAAAAAATCTGGACTTTGATTTCTTTTTCTTTTGAGACAGAGTTTTGCTCTGTCACCCAGGCGGGAGTGCAGTGGCACGATCTCGGCTCACTGCAACCTCTGCCTCCTGGGTTCAAGTCATTCTCCTGACTCAGCCTCCCCAGTAGCTGGGATTACAGGTGCATACCAGCACACCCAGCTAATTTTTGTATTTGTAGTAGAGACAAGGTTTTACCATGTTAGCCCGGCTAGTCTCGAACACCTGATTGTGACAAGTGTCATGTCATGGTCACCGCCTGGGATATCGAAGACCACCTGTGGAGGTCTTTCCTGCAGACCCTGACTCAATGATGAATGGATGAATACACTCTCACACCCAGTACAGTGATTTTGAGAGGGCTAGGGATAGTCATCAGCTGCTTTCAGAGGGCAATTGCAGCTAACCAACCCCTACTTCCTGTCCTTCCTTGCATTTATTCAGTATAGATTTAATAACAGAAATTCTAAGTCAATATGCTTGTAGATAATTAACAGGGTTAAAAGAGTGGTTTTACTAATGATAAAAGCTTTAGGTTCCAGGAGGCCCAGAGTAAACACCATTAATGAGTAATTCCCCTTCGACCTCCCCCTGAGAGGGCCATACAGCACAGAGATTACATGCATAAACAGAGACAAAGGAATGTGGGGTAAACAGACTTAACTGGGGAAGCTTTATTGTCTGTATCTTTTATGCTGTGACTTACAGTTCTAACATAATGAACTGGCTGCCTTCAGCTCATTCCATTAAACCCTTCAGCCTTCCAAAAGGTTTGAGATTATAATCTATAACTTTCCCTGGTATTTTGCCAGCCACTCTGAATGAATCCCAACATTTTCCCTTTTTTTCTATTAACAATATTAGGCTCTGTTATCTGTCGGCCACTGATGTGTTCAGCCATGGGTTTGTCAGGGGAGACAGTTTTTGTGTCTGTCAGGCAATGCAGTCATTGCTTTTATTTCAGCTTTGCATCCTAGAATTAACAAATAACATAAGACAATTATGAGTACAATTAGCAACATTTTTTCCAGTCAAAGACTGACTGTTAGGAATGGGGGTCTAACTAGGAGAGATGATCTTGCACACCTTTCCATCATTTTTGGCCAGATTGTCTACAAAGGCAGCTGTTTGTACTGACTCAGTAATAAATGGCATTCCCACACTGGTAGTTGCCAGGATGACTATGGCTGAGACTAAAAAGGCTATACGTGTAACTATGAATCTTTTGTGCTTCACTTATAGTGTTACTTGGTATTTCAGCTTACTGTATGCCATTACTGAGAAACTTCACTGGGGGTATGTTAATTTCTTTTAGTTAAGCAGTAGTTATTGGAAGCTGTGAAAGGGATGTTGTAGCTTAGAAGATGGCTTGATAGAGTGTAGCAAGTACAGGTTGGAGGCAGAGTGAAAGAATGAAAAAGAAACAAATCCTAAGCTGGATTTGCTTAGCCTTCTGAGTAGCCTTCTTTTGAGGAAGTTGCATCATCTTGCAGGGTCTCTCAGGCTGGCTCGAATTTTTTCTTCTTTCCATCCTTCGATGATGTAGTCTCCAGGCTGGTGCTGGTGTACTTGAAATTTTAGTGTTTATGCCTGTACTAAGAGACATTTTATAATCTTTGTAAAAGAGCAGGTTAGTGCTTTACAAAAAACTTGTGCTATATTTTAATGTCTAGTTAACACAAAAACTAGATGATACTTCTTTAACTTTTTTTTTTTTTTTTGAAAGGGAGTTTTGCTCTTATTGCCTAGGCTGAAGTACAATGACACAATCTCAGCTCACCGCAACCTCCACCTCCCGGGTTCAAGTGATTCTCCTGCCTCAGCCTCCGAGTAGCTGGGATTAGAGCAATGTACCACCACGCCCAGCTAATTTTGTATTTTTAGTAGAGACAGTGTTTCTCTATGTTGGTCAGGTTGGTCTCAAACTTCTGTAACTTTTAACTGATATATTTACACACAGAATTTCTTTTACAATCAATGTTTTAAAACTTGCTTAGACTTTTTAAAACAAAAATTATACATTTCCTGCATAAATTCCTTCCTGTAGTATTTTTCACAACTTTCATAGACTTCAACATGTCTTAACTGTCTTTGTTTTATAACCTTCCTTACTAACGGTACATTCTTATATCTATAACTGTCTTAATTTTTTTTTTACTTCTACTTTATGTCCTTTGTCTTGCTTTCTGTGCCTCTCTCTCTTTGCCTTTTTCTCTGTCTCTTTCTCTTTGTCTCTTTCTGACTCTCTTCTTTTTATATGATCTTTTTCTTTAGTCCTACTTTCTGTATCTTTCTCTGATCTGTGTCTCTTCTAGTCCTTTTTTTTCTCACTTATTTTTTCTTTTTATCTTTCTAACTTTTTCTGTTTCTGTCTGTCTTGGTCAAGCAGTGATGTCATCATTTGTAAGTCTGCTTGTTCATTGCCGTAAGCTAATATCCTAGGCACTGAGCTGTGGCCTCAAGATTAATTAAAGCTGTTTCAAGGTTTTGTAGTAGATAAGCTGAGTAGGCCATGTCACTTACTATATTTATGGGCTGAGCAGAAGTGTTTAATGCCAGAATCAGGGCTCCAATCTCAGCTCTCTGACTATTGGTAAACTTAGATCAGGTGACTGAATTATGATTATGTGGTCTCTGCCATACTGCAGCTTTTCTTTGTTTACCTGATTTATCAGTAAACAGTGTTAAAGTATTAGGTATGAAGGAGTGTAATAACTGCTTTGAATGCTCTTTCCTTAATGGAATCTTGATGATATCAGGACCGTAGCTTAGCAATTGACTGTATAATTCATTAAGATGGCAAGCTGAAATTGGTAGCATGAAGTTTAAAAGGAAACCTGAAAGTATCTCTAGAAGTAGAGTCTCAAATAATATACCTTACTATGGCTAAAAGCCACAGGCAGAATAGCTTAAACCTTGCAATTGAGTTTTCAGGCGGACCAAGTTTATGAACTTTAAACCAGCAAACTGTTCTGAAAACAGTGACTTAATAGTAGAGCAAAGACTATCTCAAATCAGTGTTTCAGGCATTTGTTTTTACTATGCTTACATATTTACATACAAATTTTCTTCACTTTCTGAGAATGGGCACAACATTTTTAGGTTAAAGCAGTGGTTTCAGGAACGATAAAAGCTTTAGGTTCCGGGCCCACGGGGCCCAGAGTATACACCATTAACGGGTAATTCTCCTTTGACTTCCCCCTGAGAGGGTCATCCCGCACAAAGATTACATGAGTAAACAGAGTAGAGACAAAGGAATGTGGGGTAAACTGACTTAACTGGGGAAGCTTTTACTGTCCCTAATCTTGTACCCTATGACCTACAGTTCTAATGTAATGAACTGGCTGCCTTCAGCCCATTCCATTAAAACCTTTTGGCCTTCCAAAAGGTTTGAGAGTATAATCTATAACTTTTCCTAATATTTCTCTAATGTTTTTCCAGCCGCCCGAGTGAATCCCAATACCTAACCTTGTGATCTGCCCACCTTGGCCTTCCAAAATGCTGGAATTACAGCTTGAGCCACTGTGCCTGGCCATGAAGTCTGATTTTGTAAAATGCTATTTCAATACCTTTTAAGGTGATATTGTTTGTTTTTTAAACCACCTTAACTCTATTAAAGGGTAGACTACCTTCATTCATTTTCTAATATTAAACTGATCTTGCATTCTTGGATTGAATCAAATTTGTTTGTACATTTATGTTAAGAATCTTAATTGAGTTTTCTAATACTTTGTTTAGGGTGCTTATATCCATATTCATCAGTGAAATTTCCCTCCAATTTGTCTTTATTAATGGTGCTCTGATTTTTTTTAAGCTTCCAAAACAGTGGATTTTCCACCTTTCATTTTCTCTTCCCTAGAAGTGTTTTTAGGAGATTGAAATTATTTGTTTTACAATTTCTTTTTTTGTGGGAGTTAGCAGAAAAGCCATGGGACTGAAGCTACATTTGGGAAGATTTTGACATAATGATTCAAATGATTTAAACGGTTGATAGATGAAAGGAAAGTATTATAAACAAATTTGTCAATAATTTAATAACTGAAGAAACAGACAAATTCCTTAAGAAACGTAACTTTCTCAAACAACACAAAAATAAAAATAATCTGAATGTTTTAAAGAAATTAGATAAACAAGTAAACAAATCTTCTCACAAAGAAAACTCCAGGTCATAATCACTCTATTTCCAAACGCTAAGAAACATTAAAAGAATAAATATTCACAGCATTACACTATTTCAAAGAATAAAGGAAGAGATAACATTTCTTAATTTCTTTTATGAGAGCAACATGTTTCTGATCCAAAAACTGGCAAGTTCATTACATTGAAAGAACATTACAGAGAAATATTTTTACTAATATGAATACAAAAATGCAAAACAAAATACTAGAAAATCAAACCAGCAAACTCTAAAAGAGTGATACATGATGGCCAATTATGGTATATGCCAGAAACGCAAGTTTGTTTTGACGCTGAAAAATCAATAATTTTATCACATTAACAAAAAATGGAGAAAACCATATGATCACATCATTTATGCAGAAAAAATGCATTTGATAAAATTCAACATCTGTGATAAAATACACACTATTGAAAACCTCATCACATTTGAAATAAAATAAAATTTCTGAATAAGACAAATTTGTATCTACAAAAATCTATTACAAGTGAAAAAACAAGCCCCGGTATACAAGTTATTTGCAATCATTATATCCAACAAAAAAAAATCCTATCTTTAATGGATCAACAGATTGTACATACAATAAGAAAGAGACAAGGCAAATGAATTAGAAAATGGACTGAAGTCTCGAAAAGGTGTTTACCAAAGAAGCTACATAAAATGGCAATAAACAGATTAAATTGTGCTAAAGTTCATTAACCACCATGAAAATGCAAATTGAAACCGAGATGACTAAAATGAAGGACAGAGAGGGGAGGAAAACAAGTGTAGGCACTGATGTGGAGGAAGTGGAATTTTCATACACTTCTGGTGGGAGTATAAATCAGTACAGTCTTGGAAAACTTGTTGGAAGCATCTACCAACACATACCCTGTGATCCAGCAACTTCACTCTAGAAATATACCCAGTAGAAATCCTTAGTTATTTCACCAAAAGGCATGTAGAAGAACGTTTATAGCTAAATATTATTTTTAATAGCTGGAACAATAAATCAAATATTCACTAATAGTAAAATGGAAAAACAAATTGTGTTATATTTATTGAATTTGTAATATACACCAATGAGGATAAAACAGAACTATTGCTTTGGATGAACCTTACAATCATCCTGTTAAAAGAACCCAAACGTGAAAGAGTACATGGTAATTGCTTCTATTTACGAAAAGTTCGAAAACAAATAAAACTAATCTTTTGTTGTTAGAAGTCCCGGTCGTGAGGTGGGAATCTGGGGATTTGAGTGGTTCTTTTTCATTTCTTCATCGTGGTACTAATTACACTTTTTTTCACTTTAATGTTAATTAATCTGTGACCCTATGATTGACTATAAACATGTTTATATATGTTCGATTAAAATTTTACTTAAGAAATGTTTGTGAATCTTCCTGTTCCTCGGCTGTTGGAAGTGATTTTGTTGTTGTTGCCTTAATTAGGTGTCACGTCCAGTGGAGTCCTTGTCCTGCAGCAGACAGGGCCCAAGGCGTCGCAGGTTGCACAGCGCAGCGCACCCGGCCTCAGCCCACCTGGGCTCTCCCAGCCGCCTGCTTCTTGCAGGCTGCGTGACTGGGGCGTCATCTCGCGCTCCCAACTGCCCTGTAACCACCAACTGCCATTATTCTGGCGGGTACTCAGGACTTTAAGCCATGTGGCGAGTCTTGTTTCTGCTCAGCGGGCTCGGCGGGCTGCGGATGGACAGTAGTAAGCAGAAAAATCCCTCCTCTGGCATTTTAGGACCCTCAGCGCTACTCTCCCTTGCCTCCGGGTTACACTGGACATCACCGGGAGAATGCTTTCCTATGGGGTTTCCAACTCTGCAACTCTGAGCTCACCCCCGACATTGCAGCCTTCCCCAACCAAAATCCACATGGGATAATAAGGGCTTTCCCACATATCCTGGAAACCAAGGAAAGATGGGAGGTCCCAGGCCTTAAGTGGATGCTTCAAAATTGTAGTTTCAGGTCCTGCTTTGCATTTTTCACGAGAGTGAAGGTTGAGATCCAACTTTTGTACTCTCTAGTCGAAGGATCCAGAGTGAGTTTATTTGTCCTGAAGGGCTTGAACCTATTGACCCAAGATTACCAGATCCTACCTACAGGGTAATACTCCTAAAGCAATATACCTACTTCTTTTAAAATAAATAAATAAATAAATAAATAAACAATCAAACAAACAGAAACAAAATCTCCTTGTAATTTTAGAAAGAAATGGGAATTGAGATTATTTCAAAAGATAATAAAAATGAGAGGCAGCATATAAAATAGAGATTAAAGATTTAGATGAAAAGCTCATAAAACAAGCTCTGAGATGATGGGTAGTATTCTAATAAAACGTTTTGCACTCTGCAGATTTTGGTAACCTACCTGTGCAAATTACAGTTCCGGAGAAAATACAGTCAATAACAAAGGAAGGAATCGAATCACAGGTAAGGAATCACTAACGTTATTTACAAATTAAAAATCATGGCCGGACGAGGTGGCTCACACCTGTAACCCAAGTATGTTGGGAGGCTGAGGCAGGCAGATCACGAGGTCAGGAGTTCGAGACTAGCCTGGCCAACATAGTGACCTCTCATCTCTACCAAAACTACAAAAATTAGCCTGGCATGGTGGCGCGCGTCTGTAATCCCAGCTACTCCGGAGGCTGAGGCAGAAGAATCGCTTGAACCCAGGAGGTGGAGGCTGATGTGATCTGAGATCACAATACTGCACTCCAGCCTGGGTGATGGAGGGAGATTCCTTCTCAAAATAATAATAATTACTATTATGTAAATATTTTGTTTCTAAGAAGTTAATCTGCCATTTTTCATTCATGCACATCCGTTGAATTTTATATTTATTCTCAATTTTCCCTGGATAGAAAAGCCCTTCTGAAAACGAACCAGGATCAACAATGTTTCACAGAAATAATGGTGCAGTGATGCTGGATAGAAAAACCCCATGTCCATTTTCTGAACCTGTCTCCCTCTTAGATGTCTGTGAATAATCATTGGCTTGATCATCCTATAGATTCTGTTTTCACTCATCGTTCCGTCTGTATTTGGAGGAATTTTTTGTCATTGGTGTTAAGTAAGCCTTGGCTCGCTTATATGGGATGGGATGATCACTTGAATTAATGATGTGTTATATTAATGATTTTTTAGCCCTGATTGCAACTATGTTAATGATTAGGACTGTTTTAGATTATTTTAGTTCAGAATTATTACTCTGTTTTTAAAATTCGAATATAAAAGCTTCTTGTCATTTTCACTAAGTTCTAGAATCCATTTCTGAAGTGGAATGTGTTTCTTGAGGCATCCATCTTTCTTTCTTTTTTTTTTTTTTTTTTTTTTGGTTTAGTGGCAGATGCTCTAGTAATTTAAATGCAAACATTTCCTTAGCAAATATCCATTTGTCATCCTAATACAGACATCATAGCTTAAGATGTTATATAAATTATTTTTAAAGGAATACATATCTATTAATAAAGCAAATCATTTAAATAGAAAAAGCAGTGAGGCTTTTAACAATATTTTATGAAAGCCTTTTAATGTAAAAGTATTATGGAGATGTTAATCATATTAGAAAATAAGCAGAGAATCTCTTTGGAGAGAAATATCTTCAAACAAGAATAACTTGATTGTTATAGTGATTTGCAATAAGTAAAGTAAAAAATAAATGCCCATTTTCAACTGTCAAGTTCATGAGGAAAAAAAACAGTCTATTTTGTTAATGTCTGTATTATTCTTGCCTAGAATAGTGCCAGATACAAAGTAATGAATTAATAGTATTTTTTAATGCAATGAGGCTGTTATGTTTATTAATTCAACAAATACTACAAACATAATATGAAACAATGTACATTTTAAATTATTACAATTAGTAAAGACTAAAAATCCAAAAAATATTCAACCTAAAATTACTAGATTTTTCAAAATAACTGAATGTAATTTCCAAAAGTGGAAAATGCAGTATGAAAATATAAAAGTCAGAAATTATGAGTAGAACAGAGAGAACTGAAGAGACAAAATGCAACATATGAAAGACTGAGAGAAAAGGTAAGAATTAGAAGCTTAAGCATAGAGAAATTGGCATTCCTGAAATGAGGGAAAGAGAAGAAGCAGTAATAGTAAAAATATTTTAACTGAGAAATGACTTTAAAAAGTTGAGTCTTCAGAACAGGTGTCCCAAATCCAAAGCAGAGTTTATTTGTTGAAGTTCTTATCCCTGGTACCTCAGAATGTAAGTATATTTGGAGGCAGAGTCTATAAAGAGGTAATAAAATTAAAATGAGCTTACTAGAATAGAATGGGTTCTAACCATATGACTGGTGTCCTTGTAAGAACAAGGAATCTGAGCCTAGACGCATGTGGATATGAAAACACCGGGAGATCCCAAAAGAGAATTCCATAAAGACTAACATCCTTTCTTGATTAAAAACTTTTAACGGTCTAGGTATAGAAAGAAGGTACCTGAATATAATTAAGGCCAGTTATGAAAAACTCATAGTTAACATCATAGCAAGTGGAAGGGAACTAAAAGCTTTTTCTTCAAGATGTGGTGCAAGACAAGAATTCCCACTCTCAACATAGTACTGATAGTACTAATTATCAAGGGCAGAGAAAAAGATATAAACGTATCCAAAATCAGAAGGAAGTAAAATTATCTTTGTTAGCACATGACATGATCCTATATATAGAAAACCCAGACTGCCAAAAAACTGTGAGATCAAACAGATGAATTCAATGAAAGTCGACATACACATTTCAAAATGAACAAATAACGAAGTATATAAATTATTTTATTCATTGTTTTGATTATGAAATTTAGTTATAATGTCAAAGGCCATTAAAATAAATCAGCATTCTTATTTTTTCCTCTTTTTATTTTATGAATGTGTTTTAGAATGTAATTATCATTAATGTAAAGTGATGTATATCCTTTTTAACATTTTTCTCATTTTCTTTGCATTTTCAATGTACTCTCCTGCCAGGTATCCTACAAAATTGTAATTGAAGGGAAACCATATACTGTGAACTTAATGCAAAAGTAGGTAACCATTATTTTAACAATTCTCTTTGTATCAGTTTTAGAATTCACAGCTGCAATATTTTTATACATCATAAATTTCAGAAAATGTTTTCTATCTATAAGATAGATGGTACTAGTTTGAAGAAATAACATTAAAATAAGACTCGAAATTACTTTTTTCTGAAGAATAAAAGTGCCACCTACTGCAAGAAGTACATAGAGCGAACTCAGAATCTCACCAACAGGTGTGACTTTAGAATGCCAAGTGATGAGACTGAGAGCAAATTAGGGATCAGTAGTAAAGCATCCTGTGAAATTACTTTCTGCATCACAGATACAGTATTTATAAATGTTTAATATAGATCAAAATATGTAAAGTATAATTAGACATATAAGAATACCTGAATTAAAATGTAACTGTCACAGTAGATTTCTTAAATTCTTTTTTCTATTAGAAAAAAGTATAAAATATGTAGTACAATTTATAGCGATGTAATGGATGAATCACATACAGTATCCCTTACAAATAATGTGGTTATTTTCTTGCACACAAGTAGTGAAAAGTTACTTAAGAAATAAAATCATATACTAAAATAAAAAATCTTTTTAATAGTAACCACATTCTCAGTGACTAGCACAATAAAATTAGAATGTAATTACAAAGACTTAATCACAGAATCACCAGATATTTGTAAATTCAAGAGCAGTTGCAGAAAAACTCTTGGCTCAAAAACATTCAAAACATTATTGTAAAATATCAATCAAGTAGCAAGAAATAGAATGTTACAACTCATTTTAGAAATGAATGATCAAATTTATAATAAAAGTAAAATTCAAAGCTTTCACTGTTTTTACATTTTACCTGCATCAGATGAGAATAAAGTGTGTAATATTATGGGATGGGACAACATAAAACGTTGTGGGATAGCGCCCCTGGCGGAGTACTGAAACCTTTGGTGACCATTGTTATTGGTCTCCCTCAAGCCTAGCCAGTCCCTAACCAGGGTATCTTGGTAACCAGTTAGTTTCAGGTATGGCCAACAGTTTATAGATATCCAGGGTGATACGACATTTACTTTCAAAAGACAAGGAGGCCTGGACTGTGTGCAGAGCTAGCCCCAAACTGTGCCTTTTCCTGGTAACATGACCATCTCCAAGGGCTTTCAAATATACAAAATAAGAACACCAGGAATCAGTTTTATCACATTGCACATTGTGTTGTTGAGAAACTTGAGAAGAGATCCAGGTTAGTAGGATATTTAGAGTAACACCAAGACTGATGAGTACTTCTGGTATCTTTTAAGATGCTGTGGTTTGTCTATGACATGCTAGTCATTGACTTCTTTTTGTTTATATCTCAAAGGACTCTGAATTTTCAATTAGAGAATTAACATCTTTGCTTCAATCCTGGAAATTCTTGTCAATTTTTAAGTTTAACTCTTCTTCTCACTCTGCTAACTTTTCTTGGAACGCTATTGGATATACATTGGGGCCCCTTAACATAAATTTTAGTGAATCATTATTTTGTTCTCCGAAGTCAGCAAGTTTTGACTCACTTATCTATCACATATTTCTATGTACTCATTCACATTTCTTGTTATTCCTGATTTTGTGCTTTATTCTGGGAAATTTCCATTTTACTCTTTACGTATGTCTAGTCTACAAGAATTTTTTCAATGACTATATTTTTCACGGTTAGGATTTCTACACAAATTGACACATTTATGTTTTGTAAATCTTTTATGGATTTTATCTCTATCTTTTATCTGTTTCAACATTACAACCCTTATTCTTAAGTTTCATAGTTTACTTGATTATTGCTATTTTTCTGCAGGATTTCTCCAAATTTTCAAGTTTTGGACTTTTCTATATGTTTGAAATCATCATTGATGAGCTTTTTTGAGTGAAACTTATCTTCCATCATCCTCTAATTTTTTGTGTGATGTGGAGGCCTCTCTTTGGGGGTGGTTTTGTGGATGCTTCTGCTTGGTTCCTGCTACGACAACTAGCTGGGTCAAAAGTTTACATGCTTTATCAGCTCAGGGTTTCGGTAATAACAGGGCTGCTTGGAATCCATTTTACATCTGCCTGAGATACAGTTTAGGGTTTTCATTTTTGCATGTGATGCTATTTTTGCCTTGGTCGGTATTGAGTAACATCCTTTTGTCCAGGGTCTGTGTACAGCAGGTGTCTTAGTCTGTTTGGGCTGCTATAATAGAATATTAATACCATAGACTAGGTAGCTTATAAACAACAAAGATTTATTTCTTACAGTTCTAGAGGTTGGGAAGTCCAAGATCAAGGCACTGGCAGATTCAGTATCTGGTGAAAGTTCATTTCCTGGCTCCTAAATGGTTCCTTCATGCTGGGCCCTCACATGGTGGAAGGAGCAGGTCAACTCTCTGAGGCCTTTTATATAAGGAGACCAATCCCATTCAGAATGGTTCCAGCCTTGTGACCTGATCATCTCCCTGAAGTTCCACCTCCTAAAACCACCACATTGGTGATTACGTTTCAAAATATAAATTTTGGGATGAAACAAACACTGAGATGAGAGAAGCAACTTTTGATTTTTTATGTGTGTTTATTAGCAACTTGCAGAGGAAATTTCTAGCTCTATTCCTTTTATTTAAGGCTTGCATCAGTGTATTCTGAGGCTGGGGACTATTGTCTCAAATACTGTGTTTTCATGCTAATGACCAGAGGACATTAAACCATCTATTCTTAAGGCATGATTCTGATTCAGATTCTCTCTTGCTTTGCACAGCTTCACCTGCTCTTTCAGCTGCGGTACCAGTCTTTGTTTCTATTGCTTTGATCATTCCAATTAACCCTATAATATAATGGAATCAGCAAAATTTTTTGGCAAAGAGGAGATAGTAAATATTTTGGACTTTGAGCTCTATATAGTTTCTTACAATTACTCCAATTTTCTGTTGTAAAAGCAGCCATAAACAATATGCAAATGATGGGTGTAGCTATTTTGCAATACCACTTTATTTTCAAAAACAATCTATCAGCTGGATTTGACCTGTGGGCCAGTTTATTGTAGTATAGTCCTGTATTTGAAAATTATTGTTTATTAGTTATTTCAATATCAAGAGTAGTGATGGAAACAGGGAAATAGGTCTCCCTTCTGTCATAAGAATCACTTTCAATTATCTTTAATTTTTTTATGTTCATTGTATAATCAAATTGGCATAAATTAAAAACAAAACATGTTTATACAGTTAAATAAGTGTCATGAAGTGAGCATTTATGTAACCCTCTGACTTTAAACATACATTGACTACACTTGAGGTGTTGTACTATTTGTTATTTCCTATAATAGCCCCTCAGTCCTTCTTACTTCTTTTCTGGATTGTCATGATATCCATTTCCTTGATTTTATTTAGAATTTATTTATTTATTTATTTTTGGTCATTTTAGTTGTTTTATTTTTTTCTTTTCTTTTCTGAAAAAAATTTTCAATAGTTTTTTGGGAACAGGTGGTGTTTGGTTACATGAATAAGTTCTTCAGTGTTGATTTCCATGAAAGTAGACCTACCGTTTGATCCGGTAATCCCACACCTGGGTGTGTACCCAGAGGAAAGTAAGTCATTACAGAATTTATTATCCTAGCTAATGTGGCTTCTTTTAGTCTGTTTTCTAACTCTAAATAAATGAATTATGATTATTTTTCTAGTTTTAGTCACTTAAAATAATGTTTGTGAGGTTTTTCAATGTTGTTGCAATTAATTCTAATTTATTCATTTTTATTATTGTATAGCATGCAATTTCATGATTATACAACAATTTTTTCATCTTATTTGGAACATTTTGTTTCTGTCTAGTTTGGTAAAGTTAAAATATATATTCTTTTGGAAATATGCACAAGATTTCCTAGGCTATATGACTAATAGCATACTGATGGGTTAAGTTACATGCATTTTCATAATTACCGTACATTTCCTCCAAAGCATTATATTAATTTATACACCCCTTTGAATTGCATACTCTATTAATAGTGGTAGATGTTTTAAGTTTTAAATGGTGATGATTATATACTTACATACTACTGTGATTTAATATATATTTGTCTAACTGTAAATAATTTAATATGTATTTCTTTAATAAATAATTTCTCTAACTTTTTAAATACAGCAGTCAGCCATATGGAATTTCTCCCCTGTGAGGTGCCTGTTTAAGACATTTTTTCTTTGTCAAAAGATATTTCTAATCTGACCTTTTCTTTCCCTGTGTTTTCACACTTACGGTATTTGGTAAAGATAATTCTTCCATTATGGCAAGTTATATTTGTATCTTGTATAAGAAATCCTTTCTTACTCCAAGGCTGTGACTAAATCTTACATAATCCTCTAAAATATTTTTAGTTTTGCCTTTCACATTCAGGTCTTTGTTGAAACAGAAATTGGCTTTTGAATATGCTGTAAGGTAGATAACCAATATAGTTTTTCTATATATGATTTTTCAGATGTTTCAAGAGCTGTATGAATCTTCTTTCTGTACATGTCTTCTGTGTGAGGATGGTTATATATCATATATTTATATATGGTTTTATTTGTTTCCAGACTCTTGATTAAACATTTTGGTCTAGCTGTCTATAATAAATCTTGATAGCCTAAAGATATTATTTTCACCTTTTTCTTCATCATAGATGCTTTGGAAATTATTTGTGCTGTGCTGGACCCAGCCCAATAAAAAAAGTGATATTTCTTCACTGCACTGTAATGCAATCTTTGTTATAAATTAAATGATTGTATATAAGGAAGTCTCTGGATTCTTTGTTCTCTTCTCTTTCTTTGTATGGTCATTCTTAGACCCTATCTGCCCAAATGTCATGGTTTTAATTACTACGACTTTATAATAGGTGTTTACAACCAGAGTTGTCCTTCAATTTTAAGGTTCGCTTACTCTTCTTGATTGTTTGAATTTTCACGTGATTTTGGAATCATTATATTTTTTCTGTTTTATCTTTGTTTTATATTCCTCTTTTTTCTTCATTGCCTGTATTTCATTGAATCTATTAATTTATAGTATACATTATCCCTCAATTAAATTCTTTGTCATACATTCTTTTACTCTTCTTTTGGTAGTTTCTCTGTGCTAACATATCAACTTTTGAGTAATTGAGTCTATTACAAATTATTCCTCCTACCAATTACCATGTATTTTTAGATCCTTAAATCTCTAACTCCCTTTACCCTCTGCTTCCCCTTCATTATTTTTTTCATACATCACAAGCCTGTATACTTTTAAATCCCCATGAAGTATTACTATTTATTTTATAAATCCACTAACATTGTGTAAGTGTTCCCCTTTCTCCACATCCTTGCTGACACTTGTTATCTTCTGTCTTTTTGATAATAGCCAATTAAACAGGAGTAAGGTGTTATCTCATTGTGGCTTTAATATCCACTCTTCGGATTATTAGTGATAATGAGCATTTTTTCACATACCTCTTGGCCATTTATATGTCTTCTTTTGAGAAAGTCTCTTTAGGTATTTTGCTCATTTTCAATTTTTGTTTTTTTGCTATTGAGTTGTTTGTGCCTTATACATTTTGGATTTTGATCCCTTATTAGATGCATAGTTTGCAAATCTTTTCTCCTGTTCTGTAGTTTGTCTGTTCGTGGTGTTGATTTTTTCCTTTGCTGTACAGAATCTTTTAAATTTTCTGTGCTCCCATTTGTCTTGCTTTTGTCTAGTTTTGTTTTTGTAGTCATAGCCAAAAAATCATCACCTAGGCCAATGTCAAGCATTTCCTCTATGCTTTCTTCTAGTAATTTTAGCATAGCAGCTACTATGGTTAAATTTTAATCAATTTTGGGGTTTTATTTATTTTTTTTAATATGGTATGTGATAGGATCCAATTTTGTTTTTCTGTATGTGGGTATCCAGTTTTCTACAGGTGATTTCATTGAAGAGATTGTCCTTTCCCTATTGTATATTCTTGACAATTTTGTCAAACACCAACTGACTGTAAATGCGTGTTTTTTTTTTGGTTGGTTGGTTGGTCTGGTTTTTTTTTTTTTTTTTTTTTAAGACGGAGTTTTACCTTATTGCTCACGCTGGAGTGCAATGGGGCAATCTTGGCTCACTGCCACCTCTGCCTTCCTGATTCAAGTGATTCCCCTGCCTCAGCCTCCTGAGTAACTGGGATTACAGGCATGTGCCACCACACCCAGCTAATTTTGTATTTTTAGTAGAGATGGGATCTCTCCATGTTAGTCAGGCTGGTCTCAAACTCCCGGCCTCAGGTGATCCGCCTGCCTCTGCCTCCCAAAATGCTAGGATTATAGGCATGAGCCACTGCCCCTGGTCTGTTGTTTTATTTCTCTTATATCTATATTATTCCATTCATTTTTATACCAGTACCATGCTGTTTTGGTTACTATGGCTATATAGTATAGTTTGAAATCAGGTAGTATGATGCCTCTAGCTGTGTTCATTTTGATCAAGACTGTTTTGGCTATTTAGACAAGTTTAACTCAGGGGGTGAAAGATCTGTACACTGAAAACTATAAAACATTGTTAAAAGAAATGAAGGAAAACAACAAATAAATAGATAAACCATGTTCATGAACTGGAAAAATTAATATTGCTAAAATGTCCATAATACCCAAAGCAATCTACAGATTCAGGGTAAACCCTCTCAAAATTCTAATGACAGTTTTCACAGAAATGGAAATAAAAAACAATCCTAAAATTCATATGAAACAACTTAACTATATTGTTATAAAATTTTTGCTGGAATAAATTCTAAGATATCTTTGAAAAAGATGTCCTTTGCCTTTTAAATCACCATTCCATTGCTTTCTGGCTTTTTTTTTTTCTTTTCTATTGCTAAAGTACCTGTATTATTTGTTAATTTGTTTATTAAGTATTATTTGTTTCTTCAAAGGTAACATTCTTTTTTCTTGACATTTTAAACATCTTTAAACTTTATCTGGGTTTTTATTAGTCTTTTTTTTTCTTTCGATGATATATTTATATTTGACTTTTATTTCCCTTTATCCTACTCGACTTACATACAGATTTTTTTTTTTTTTTTTTTTTTTTTTTTTTTTTTTTTTTTTTTTTTTTTTTTTTTTTTTTTTTTTTTTTTTTTTTTTTTTTTTTTTTTTTTTTTTTGAGACGGAGTTTTAGCTCTTGTTACCCAGGCTGGAGTGCAATGGCGCGATCTCGGCTCACCGCAACCTCCGCCTCCTGGGTTCAAGCAATTCTCCTGCCTCAG
>PVKV010012845.1:0-63808 GCA_004027835.1 Alouatta palliata | reverse complement strand
TTTTTTTTTTTTTTAATGAATTTAGCAAATATTATCTGAGTGCCTACATATGGCTGGCACTCTTTCAGTCCGAGAAGAAACTAACAGAGATCTGGTTGCTGCCCTCACAGACCTCACATTCTGGTTGACGCTGCTTCACTTTATCCCCAAACTCTGTAAACCATAGAAAAGTGTGAAATTTTGATGAGATACCGATGACAGGACACAAGCTTTGTGTCAGTTACCCATTTTCTGCGCCAGAATTGTTAGAACATTATCTACTTTTCACTATTATTTTTAGTCAGTGCTTTACAGGGGATGGATACAAGAGAAGTTGAACTCTATTCCCAATGGTTCATGAATGTTATGCCCTTATGTTGGCCTTCTGGATCTCTGTATCATTTCATTCAACATGTGATAAAACATATTACAGAAACTAGTAATAGAAAAAAATCCCTTAGGTTTTCTAACATTTTCTATTTTAAATATCCAATTTGGGATTCCATTTATATGAATCCAAAATAGGCAAATCCAAAGAGACAGAAAGATTAGTGGTTGTGGCCAGGTGCGGTGGCTTATGCCTGTAATAGCACTTTGGGAGGCCAAGGCAGGCAGATCACAAGGTCAGGAGTTTGAGACCAGCCTGGCCAATATAGTGAAAGCCTGTCTCTACTAAAAATTCAAAATTTATCCAGGTGTGGTGGCATACACCTGTAGTCCCAGCTACTCGGGAGGCTGAGGCAGAAGAATGGTCAATTTTAAAAATTAAAAAATTAGGTATTCAATCAAGCTAGACACAATGGTAGTGAGAACGTATCTTTTAAGTCCATACATAGCTACCAGAGGGCCCTTCTTATAAACTATAAAAAACAGGTTAGTCCATTCTGAAGTGGCTGCAAACAAGCAATATACACTGGGGTAATCTGTGAACCCAGATTCAGGCTGGCCAGCATCTGGATAAGAAGTAGAGGAGAAAATCATCTGGTCAGATGAGACTGGCTCCCCATCAGCAGAGCCCCTAATACATCCTTAAATCACTACTCACACATCTGCTTGAAGCAACAGGAATTCAGGTCCACAGAGAAATTACTAGGATTTATCTGCAAGGGAACTCCTATGTTTATACAGACATGTTATTAGATATACCTGGTAGACATTAGACACCCCTCCTATGCAGTACATGCCTGCCTTAAACATGGAAACTAGACTTTCTCCATGAAAAATCAGAGAAATTTTAAAGGTAAATCTTATTTCACCTTAAAATATTTGATAAAAGGTCTCCTGTTATTAGGAAACTTATCCACACAGCCATGCCTGCACCCACTCACTGATTTAGCCATGTAGACATACTCATTAACTCCTAGGCAAAATCAGTGTAAATACATTCTATGGCATTTACAAATGGAATGGGTATTGCTAAAAGGACTACAGAAGAGTGTTAAGATTTCAGACTCCCCTAATTGTAAGACAAAAAATAGTATGTGAACACTTGAGGAAAAAAAGAGTCATTTGCAATAGGAAAACTCACACACTTTGCCCACTCTGTTTAGAAACAAAAGTAACAGTCTGCTCAAGAACTCAGAGATGCACGCAATTATGATTTTATTTGTTAAATTACAATAGCCAAAAGAGCTTTACAGAAGGCAAAATAAACTACACATCCATTTTAGGAAAAGTCCTTTTTGTTTCTTTAAATCAGAGGCCCCCTCTAGTGTTTGAAAAGTCACAGGCAACACACAATGCAATTGAAGGTAAATAGTCAAAAAAATAATAGTCTGGGGTAAAAAATAGCATTTTACCCCAGACCTTCCAAAACAAAAGGCATACTTCTGTTCCATTCAAGTGGCACAAAAATCAATGAGAGAAAAATAGCTAATCATAATTAATATTGCAAATTCCTGCTATGATTCAGATTCATTATCCTCTCATTCAGTAATTTATTATTTACTGCTGTTATTTTTTAGAAGATTAATACTTTGTTAATAAGAAAAATATATATAAAATAAGTATAGGGACTTTAATTTCCCTAAAAAGAAATATAGCTCATTTAAAATGACAAGAAATTAATGTTACCATATACCTATTCTGCTTTGATGGAAGCGATTGGTAACTTCCTAAAGTATATACATAAATTTATTATATTTAAAAACCAGAACTTTTTAAACTACATATATTTTGAAATTCAACCTAATCTGTGAATTTGCTAAAACTTTTCCAGTATTTTGTAAAAGGAGCTAGAAAGCATTGCTTTGAGGACAAATGTTGGCTCTGAAGAATATGATATAAAAGAACTCTTAGAGTTTATATAGACATGGCACTGCATAAATCCAATGACTGAATCTCGTGCACTTTTGAAAAAGATTGATTGAAATTAGGGGGAGTAAAAAATAGTTGATTTTCACTCTGTTTTTTCAGCTAACATCTTCATGTGTCTGTTTCCATGTTCTATTACAGAGGGTTTAAGCTAACAGCTAGTATTACCATAACTGGCAAATAAATCTCTAATTTTAACAAAAGATAACAATGTAAACTTGAGCAAGAAACCGACAGAGAAAACTATATTAAGCTAACACTTCATGTTCTTAAAAGTTGTGAGTACACTGGAAATTTGAAAATTCAATAGCTCTTGAAACAAATTTAATCTGTATTAACTTTATTTAAATAAATGACCGATTTGTCACCCAGTATGTCATATGGCTTGTCCGTACTGATCTTTCTTTACAGTATTTGCAAGTGACATGTTTGTAAGTAAAGGAAAAGAGGTCATCCAAAATGTGTTAAACTGGTTACAACTGGTCTCAACTTTAAAGATATTTACATTCAAATGGAATACGACGCAGCATTTTTAAAGTGCAAGATTACTCTTTTGGCTCAATATGAAACATTGCAGAACTGGAAATTACTGTAGTAATTTCTCCTACAACAGACTTAGTGAAAAGCTGTTTTGAAAGTTAGCCATCAGATTATAAACTATGAAAAACACTGAAAAGTCATTTAAAATGAGTATATAAAATGCAAATTACAAATAAAACCAGTATGGGAGAGGTAGCATTAAGTAAATAAGATCAAATAAATACTATACAATAACATACAAAATTTTGCTTATAAAAATTGAAAACAGCTTTTTAAAACATCCATTTTCCTCACTTTTGAGGGTTTTACAATGAAATTAAAATTTAGACTTAGAGTCTCTATAAAGCTTTCCCAAATGTTATTAATTACTGGCATTGTTTTTTGCCAAAATTTCTCTGATCTGTCGGTTGAGTTCACTTATTATTCGATCTTCGTGATTATACACACCCGTTCTCATCAAAGTATCCCTTTCTTCTATTAGGCGAGTCAAATAATCACCCAAGCCTTCTTCCAATACACTGCCATGTGGGCCATCCTTTTTTCCACTTGCAATCTCTCTGGAATCCTGGTATTGTTTTTGTTCTTGTTGTCTTAACCTGAGAAGTCAAGAACAAATGCCACTCTAGCAACTGTGTGGGTTTTCTTAACAGTACAATTTAAAAACAAAATGATTCAATGGTAAAATAAGGTTTTAGTAATATTTTCAGGAAGAAAAAAACAACAATGTTCCACTTGGCTAGTCAGAGTCTGCACATTTATAAAAAGCAACTTTAAAAACAATACTTGTTTTTCTAATTACAAAATACATAAAAACTGTAGATATTCTGGAGCTGTGTAAAGAAGAAAATAAAAATCATCTGGAATCTTATCCTAATTTGAATAATATTTTTATTTTCAAGTTTAAAAATGCATATATGTACTTAAAATGTTATTTTTTTAAAAAAATTAATACTACATATGCAATGCTGTATACTACTTTTCTCATTTATATAGTAATTTTTTTTTATATCATTAATGTTCTTCTAAACGGTTTTATAATATTCTATCATTTGGGGTATCATCATTTATTCATCCTTTATTATTCATCTTTAGGTTGCTCTTAAACCTTTGTTGTTATTGTTGTTTTGAACATACATTTAAAAAATTCATTCAACAAAAATTTATTTGTGCCAAACAAGCTAAGGGGGATACTGCAGTGAGCGAACCAAGAAGAAAATTCCCTACCATTATGGAGCTTATGTCTCTAATTATTTGTAGAAAGTAAAATTCTATAAATATGCATGGTTTCAAAGGGCATATTGCATGTTAAGGTTTTATATGGATATCTTCAAGTTATGTTTGTTATCATCTCCTTTGCAGATTAAAAAAGAGTAGATGCTGCCCTGGGATCTGGGTATTTCCAATAGAATACTGTTGATCAAACTGTCTTGAAAATGAAGCAGTAATAATAATACTTAGTATATTTTGTTTGTTTGAGACAAGGTCTCACTCTGTCGACCAGGCTGGCATGCAGTGGTGCAATCACAGTTAACTGCAGCCTCGACCTCCTGGGCTCAATGGATCTGCCTGCCTCAGCCTACCAAGTAGCTGGGACTATAGGCATGTGCCACCATGCCCAGCTAATTTTTGTATGTATATACATATATGACGGCATTTCACGATGTTTCCCAGGCTGGTCTCTAACTCTTGGGCTCAAGCAATCTGCCTGCCTCGGCCTGCCAAAGTGCTGGGATTACAGGCATGAGCCACTGTACCTGGCCTACTTACTAAATATACTTACTGAGTGATAATAACGCTGTTTGGATATGGAATATGTTTTAATTTAATTTAGAATGTACAATTTAGATATGATTTTACATTTCTCTATATTAGGGGCAACAATTCCTAAATTTTGTCTTGATTATAAGACAAAGAAGTTGAGTCTAAGTCCCTCCTCTGAGATAGTCTGCAGAGGAAAAAAGCCACAGAGAAGCCAAAGTCCATTTCTGAATGTATACACAGGGTGAGGGAGAAAGAAATAGTGAGGAACAAATTCTGTTCTGACAGACCAGCATGGGCCGCAGAGGGTACACGACTGTTGGCAGTACACACTTTCGTTTGCTCAGATGACCCTCTGAAACATGAAACTCCTATAATTCCTCATTAAAAAAAAAGAAAAAGAAAAAGAAACTACAGTCCAAGAAGGATACCAAATGTCTTTATCTGTTCCAAAACAAAAAGCTGAAACGGTGCAGGGCACTGTACTCTGGGACCTGGGTGGGAAATGGAGTGCTGAATGAGACACTGGTACCAAGTCTTTCCATGAAATTTGAGCAATTCATGTGGATAAGGAAGGGCAGACTTCTGAAGAGCTGTTTTTCCTATGCTAATTCTTATAGCTGCCTTGTAGGATGGGGTCCTCTAGGTAAATTAATGACACACAATGTTAAACAATGTACAGGAAAATTAACCATTTCCCTTCTGTGCATCATCTATCTATACATGTAGGACAAATGCAATTTTTACACAACTGATAGATCATCTCTACCAAATCTTTAATAAAATGCAATTATTAGTCATGATCACAATAGAATTTTAGAACCTGATAGCTGAAGAAGCCCATAAAATTGTTAAAGGAAACTTTTAGAACATTCCTGACATCTGCTGTTCTGGACTCTACAAGCACACTCTCTGCCACTAGGAACATACTACTTTGCAGAACTGCTTTAACTTAGAAAGTTCCTTCTTATATTGAACTTGGTATGTCTCTTTATATTTTCAATGATTGGCTATGATACTGCCTAAGAGGAGAAGCCCACTTACTTCTTCTTAATATGGTAGCCCTCCACATATTTGAAGACAGCTATCTACCACTTTTCTCCAAGTTCAATATACCTCACTCTCCTAACCACTTCTTGGATGGCATGATATATTGTCCCTTACTGACCTGGTCATATTCCATTAGAAGCTCTCTAGGTAGCTGATTTCCCTTAAACTGTGTTGCACATTGGTAAGAACATCCCAGAGGTGATTTACCAGCAATGAATACTGAACACTACTTCTATGAAGGTCCCTAACTACACTGATTCTTTGGCACCCAAATCAAACAATTATTAGTGGCCACATAAATCTTCCTGAGCTGTTTCACATGAACTGTTTTATGTCTTATCTATCACTTAAGTGATTTTTCTTACAGCTTATACACAGGATTCTGCTTTTGTCTCATATATATTTTAAGCTCTGTGGTACACGTGCAGAATGTGCAGGTTTGTTACATAGGTATACATGTGCCATGGTGGTTTGCTACATCCATCACCCCTTTGTCCACATTAGGTATTTCTCCTAATGTTATCTCTCCCCTAACCCCCTAGCCCCGAAAGGCCCCGGTGTATGATGTTCCCCTCCTTGTGTCTTCATGTTCTCATTGTTCAACTTCCCCTTATGAGTGAGAACATGCAGTGTTTGGTTTTCTGTTCTTGTGTTAGTTTGCTGAGAATCATGGTTTCCAGCTTCATCCATGTCCCCCCGCAAAGGACACGAACTCATCCTTTTTTATGGGTGCATAGTATTCCATGGGGTAAATGTGCCACATTTTCTTTAACTAGTCTATCATTGACAGGCATGTGGGTTGGTTCCAAGTCTTTGCTATTGTGAACAGTGCTGCAATAAACATACATGTGCATGTGTCTTTATAACAGAATGATTTATAATTCTTCGGGTATATACCCAGTAATGGGATTGCTGGATCAAATGGTATTTCTAGTTCTAGATCCTTGAGGAATTGCCATACTGTCTTCCACCGTGGTTGAACTGATTTACACTCCCACCAACAGTGTAAGAGTGTTCCTATTTCTCCACATCCTCTCCAGCATCTGTTGTCTCCTGACTTTTTAACAATCAGCATTTTAACTGGCATGAGATGGTATCTCATTGTGGTTTTGATTTGCATTTCTCCAATGACCAGTGATGATGAGCTTTTTTTCATGTTTTGTTGGCTGCATAAATGTCTCTTTTTGAGAAGGGTCTGTTCATATCCTTTGCCAACTTTTTAGTGGGGTGTTTTTTTTTGTATATTTGTTTAAGTTCTTTGTAGATTCTGGATATTAGCCCTTTGTCGGATGGAGACATTGCAAAAATTTTCTCCCCTTCTGTAGGTTGCCTGTTCACTCTGATGATAGTTTCTTTTGCTGTGCAGAAGCTCTTTAGTTTAATTAGATCCCATTTGTCAATTTTGGCTTTTGTTGCCATTGCTTTTGGTGTTTTAGTCATGAAGTCTTTGCCCATGCCTATGTCCTGAATGGTATTGCCTAGGTTTTCTTCTAGGGTTTTTATGGCTTTTGGTCTTATGTTTAACTCTTTAATCCATCTTGAGTTAAAGACTCATCTTGAGTCACAGTTCACTGCAGCCTTGACCTCCTGGGCTCAGTGGATCTGCCCGCCTCAGCCTTCCGAGTAGCTAGGACTACAGGCACATGCCACAATGCTTGGCTAATTGTGTGTCTGTGTGTGTGTGTGTGTGTGTGTGTGTGTGTACAGTTTTGTAGAGATGGCGTTTCACTATGTTTCCCAAGCTGTTCTCTAACTCCTGGGCTCAATGGATCTTTAAGCCATCTTTAACACAAGATGGATAGAGTGATCCAGTTTCAGCTTTCTGCATATGGATAGCCAGTTTTCTCAACACCATTTATTAAATAGGGAATCCTTTCCCCATTGCTTGTTTTTGTCAGTTTTGTCAAAGATCAGATGGTTGTAGATGTGTGGCACTATTTCTGAGGCTTCTCTTCTGTTTCATTGGTCTGTATATCTATTTTGGTACCAGTATCATGCTGCTTTGATTACTGTAGTCTTGTAGTATAGTTTGAAGACAAGTAGCATGATGCCTCCAGCTTTGTTCTTTTTCCTTAGGATTGTCTTGGCTATGTGGGCTCTTTTTTGGTTCCATATGAAATTGAAAGTAGTTTTTCCTAATTCTCTGAAGAAAGTCAAGGGTAGCTTGATGGGGACAGCATTGAATCTATAAATTACTTTCACAATATTGATTCCTCCTAACCATGAGCATGGAATGTTTTTCCATTTGTTTGTGTCCTTATCTCCTTGAGAAGGGGTTTTTAGTTCTCCTTGAAGAGGTCCTTCACATCTCTTGTAAGTTGTATTCATAGGTATTTTATTCTCTTTGTAGCAATTGTGAATGGGAGTTCACTCATAATTTGGCTGTTTGTCTTTTACTGGTGTACTGGAATGCTTGTGATTTTTGCACATTGATTTTGTATCCTGAGGCTTTGCTGAAGTTGCTTATCAGCTTAACTAGATTTTGGGCTGAGACGATGGGGTCATGCAGATCATGTCATCTGCAAACAGAGACAATCTGACTTCCTCTTTTCCTAATTGAATATCCTTTATTTCTTTCTCTTACCTGATTGCCCTGGCCAGAACTTCCAATACTATGTTGAATAGGAGTGATGAGAGAGGGCATCCTTGTCTTGTGCCAGTTTTCAAAGAGAATGTGTTGTTTTTGCTCATTCAGTGTGATACTGGCTGAAGGTTTGTCATAAATAGCTCTTATTATTTTGAAATACATTCCATCAATACTTAGTTTATTGAGAGTTTTTAGCATGAAGGGCTGCTGAATTTTGTAGAAGGCCTTCTCTGCATCTATTGAGATAACCTTGTGGTTTTTGTCACTGGTTCTGTTTATGCGATGGATTACATTTATTGATTTGTGTATGTTGAACCAGCCTTGCATCCCAGGGATGAAGCTGAATTGATTGTGGTGGACAAGCTTTTTGATGTGCTGCTCGATTCAGTTTGCCAGTATTTTACTGAGGATTTTCGTATCGATGTTCATCAGGGATATTGGCCTGAAATTTTCTTTTTTTGTTGTGTCTCTGCCAGGTTTTGGTATCAGGAAGATGCTGGCCTCATAAAATGAGTTAGGGACGATTCCCTCTTTTTCTATTATTTGGAATAGTTTCAGAAGGAAGGGTACTAGCTTTTCTTTGTACCCTCTGGTAGAATTCGGCTGTGAAGCTGTCTGGTCCTGGACTTTTTTTTCGTTGGTAGGCCATTAATTGCTGCCTCATTTTCAGAACTTGCTATTGGTCTATTTGAGGATTTGACTTCTTCCTGGTTTTGTGCCAGTTTTGTATTTCTGTGGGATTGATGGTGATATCCCCTTTATCATTTTTTCTATATCTATTTGATTCTTCTCTCTTCTTTATTAATCTGGCTAGCAGTCTATCTATTTCATTGATCTTTTCAAAAAACAAGCTCCTGGATTCATTGATTTTTTTTTGAAGGGATTTTTGTGTGTCTGTCTCCTTCAGTTCTGCTCTGATCTTAGTTATTTCTTGTACTAGCTTTTGCATTTGTTTGCTCTTGCTTCTCTAGTTCTTTTAATTGTCATGTTAGGGTGTTGATTTTAGATCTTTCCTGCTTTCCCTTGTGGACATTTAGTGCTATAAATTTCCCTCTATATACTGCTTTAAATGTGCAGAGATTCTGGTATGTTGTGTTCATTCTCATTGAATTCAAAGAACATCTTTATTTCTGCCTTCATTTCGTTATTTATCCGGCAGTCATTCAGGAACAGGTTGTTCAGTTTCCATGCAGCTATGTGGTTTTGAGTGAATTTCTTAATCCTGAGTTCTAATTTGACTGCATTGTGGTCTGAGAGACTGTGTGTTATGATTTCCATTCCTTTGCATTTGCTGAGGAGTGTTTTACTCTCAATTATATGGTCAATTTTAGAATAAGTGTGATGTGGTGCTGAGAAGAATGTATTTTCTGTTGATTTGGGGTGGAGAGTTCTGTAGATGTGTATTAGGTCCACTTGGTCCAGAGCTGAGTTCAAGTACTGGATATCCTTGCTAATTTTCTGTCACACTGATCTGTCTAATAATGATAGTTGGGTGTTAAAGTCTCCCACTAATATTGTGTGGGAGTCTAAGTCTCTTTGTAGGTCATTAAGAGCTTGTGTTATGAATCCAGGTGTTCCTGTATTGGATGCATATATATTTAGGACAGTTAGCTCTTCTTGTTGCATTGATCCGTTTACCATTATGTTATGTCCTTTTTTATCTCTTTTGATCTTTGTTGTTTTAGAGTCTGTTTTATCAGAGACTAGGATTACAACCCCTGCTTTTTATTTGCTTTCCTTTTGCTTGGTAAATCTTCCTCCCTCCCTTTATTTTGAGCCTATGTGTGTCTTTGCATGTGAGATGGGTCTCCTGAATACAGCACACCAATGAGTCTTGACCCTTTATCCAATTTGCCATTCTGTGTCTTTTAATTGGGAAGTTTAGCCCATTTGCATTTAAGGTTAATATTGTTATATGTGAATTTGATCTTGCCACTATGATGCTAGCTGTTTATTTTGCTCGTTAGTTGATGCAGTTTCTTCAAAGCTACAATGGTCTTTATAATTTGGTATGTTTTTGCAGTGGCTGGTATCAGTTGTTCTTTTCCATATTTAGTGCTTCCTTCCAGAGCTCTTGTATGGCAGGCCCTGTGATGACACAATTTCTTAGCATTTGCTTGTCTGTAAAGGATTTTATGTCTCCTTCACTTATGAAGCTTAATTTGTCTGGATCTGAAATTCTGGGCTGAAAATTCTTTTCTTTAAGAATGTTGAATACTGGCCACCACTCTCTTCTGGCTTGTAGGGTTTCTGCTGAGAGATCTGCTGAGTCTGATGGGCTTACCTTTGTGGGTAACCTGACCCTTCTCTCTGGCTGCCCTTAGAATTTTTCCTTCATTTCAACCTTGGTGAATCTTACGATTGTGTGTCTCGGGATTGCTCTTTTTGAAGAGTATCTTTGTGGTGGTCTCCGTATTTCCTGAATTTGAATGTTGGCCTGCCTTGCTAGTTTGGGGAATTTCTCCTGGATGATATCATGAAAAGTGTTTTCCAACGTGGTTCCATTCTCCCTGTCGTTTTCAGGTACACTGATCAAATGTAGATTTGGTTGTTCCATGTAATCTCGTATTTCTTGGAGGATTTGTTCATTTCTTTTCACTCTTTTTTTCTCTAGTCTTCTTGCTTTATTTCATTGAGTTGATCTTCAATCTCTGATATCCTTTCTTCTGCTTGATCGATTTGGCTATTGAAACTTATGTATGCTTCATGAAGTTCTTGTGCTATGTTTTTCAGCTCCATCAGTTTGTCTATGTTCTTCTCTTAACTCATTATTCTATTTAGCAATTTGTCTAACCTTTTTTCAAGGTTTTTAGCTTTCTTGCATTGGGTTAGAACATGCTCCTTTAGCTTGGAGGAGTTTGTTATTATCCACCTTCTGAAGCCTGCTTCTGTCATTTCATCAAAATAATTCTCCATCCAGTTTTGTTCCCTTGCTGGCGAGGAGTTATGATCCCTTAGAGAAGAGGCATTCTGGTTTTTGGGATTTTCAGCCTTTTTGGTCTCTGATATATTTAATATTGTTGGTTTCAGTTCTCTAAGAAGCATACTTTATTAATATATTTATTAAGATCATATTTAGTAATATTCAATTGTGTATGATCTACAAATTGATAGGCAATATGGATATCTTTGAGCCACCAAAACAGTACTTAACAAACAGCAGGAGCTAAATATATACTTGCTAAACTAGAACCTAAAAAGTGCTAAATATGACAGCAAAATTTTGGAAGGCAAGGATATTATAATTCATTAATCTGTAATATCTTCCAAGTCTACAACATTGTAGATACCAAGTAAGTATTTGCTGAATAAATGAGAATAAAAGTACTATGGATTGAGCTCTGTTAAGCATGGTACTTAGAGCTGACCTTTTACAACTGGTATTTCTTCAATTATCTTTTAAATATAGTTATTTAATTCAGCTAGGAACCCACTTAATATAGTGACCACATTTTTCTCTACTTCATACATGGAGATAATCATAAGATACTGTGTCAAATGTAATGTGTATGCTCTGAACTGTGTCCCTGCCAAATTCACACGCTGAAGCCCTAACCTCCAATGTGATGGTATTTAGAGATGGACCTTTGGGAGATAATCAGGTTTAGATCAGGCCATGAGGGTGAACTCTCATCATGGGATTAGTGCTCTCGTAAGAAGAGAGATGACACAGTGAGAAGGTGATCCTCTAAAACCAACCACACTGGCACCATGATCTTTGACTTCTAGCCTCTAGTACTGTGAGAAAATAAACTTCTGTTTAACCTACCCAATCTACGGTATTTTTTTAAATCAGTCCAAGTTAACTAAAACTGCACTTTGCTCAAACAAAAATATACTAGACCCTTGATAAACTAAGCTAAAAAGTCTTCTTCCAAAACCACCCTCCAAAACGACTAGAGTTCATTTTTATGCTGCTTCTTTGTGATTACTTTTCTAACATGAAACACTGTTGAAGTTATGATTAAGATGAACACAGCACTACAGAGAAGCCCAATGTAGCATAGTAGTTAAAAACACAATCTCTGGAATCAGATTTGAACTCTGGATCCATGATTTACTAGCTATATGACTTTGAATAATCTTAAATTTAAGCTTTAATTTTCAATCTCTTCACCTCTAAAATGGTGAAAATATCCTTCTCACAAAGTAGCTTTGAAGATCAAAAAAAAAAAAAAGAGCTGAGCAATATAAGACATTTAAAACAGCTCTTGACACAAAGTATGGGCTCACGAAGAGCTAATGTTACAGATATTAATAATATAACTAAATTTGAAATTTCTTATACTTTATATAATTCAAGACTCAGTTTAATAGTAGCAATAATACTGAAATCATCACACAAAAATAAATTTTAAAGTACTAATCCTATAAATGGACACAGGAGAGCTGAATGGACTTTCCGTAGCTGTATTCATAGCAAAAAAAAAAAAAAAAAGTTTAATGATCTTTGGCATAGATTTTCTTTTCTTTCTTTTAAAATTTGACACAAAGTCTCACTCTGCCTTCTAAGCTGTGGCCAAGCTGGAGTGCAGTGTGGCATGATCATAGGTTACTGCAGCCTGGAACTCTTGGGCTCAAAGGATCCTCCCACCAGCCTCTCAGAGTGCTAGGATTACAGGCATGAGCCACAGTGCCCTGCTGCCATAGATTTTCTATTGTATATGTCTGCTACATTTTATACATGATCTACTTTATCCTTGGGAGACCTGAAGTTGTACCTTCTCTGAACCAAACTTTGGTTTTTGAAAGAAACACTCTTTTACTTATAATACCTGTTCAATTCATTTCTTATATCCAACAATTCTTGTTGCTCAGTTTTTACTGTATCTTTTTCCTCGGCAGCCAGGTAACGTAGTCTCATCTGTTCCAATTCTTCCTGCTGTTTTTTAAGACGAGCCATTTGGCTTTCTTGCTCCCTCTTGAAAGAAACAAAAACATTAGGAACAAATACTTCATATGATTTGCCTTATGATTATAATCTATTTGACAACACCCATGATATAGCCACACACTACCAATTTTTTTTTTTTTTTTTTTTTTTTTTAGTACAAAGTCTCATTTTCTTGCCCAGGCTGGAGTGCACTGGCTATTCACAGGAGCAACCAACAACACTAGGGCCTCAGACTGCTAGGTTCAAGGAATCCTCTTGCTTCAGCCTCAGGGCCCAAGTGAGCCCAAGGCATGTGCCAACCCTTGCACTGCTAATTTTATGAGTTATATATTATCCAGAAATACCCAGGTAGGTTTTCTCTAAACACTCTGTTACTTCTTTTACTATAAGTCATAATCCTTCATCAATCAGTGACTGATATTAGCTGAATATCACAGGACAAAGAGGCTGCTGTCAATACAATGAACTGCCAAAAGTAAGAGCAGCACCTGAGAAAACCATTATACAAAGGTGTACCTAGAAAAATTCAATAATTGTCCCTGCACAAATTGCTAATTCCACTCTCACTTCAGTAAATATGCCTTTCCACTCTGTTCTCCAGGCTCACATAAAAACCTATGCACATATATTTTTAAACAAAAATGAAAACAAACAATACACTCTAGTTTGCATTTTTTTTTTTTTTTGAGACAGAGTCTCGCTCCATCACCAGGTGCCAGACTGGAGTGCAGTGGCGCGATCTCGGCTCACTGCAACCTCTGCCTCCCGGGTTCAAGCAATTCTCCTTCCTCAGCCTCCTGAGTAGCTGGGATTACAGGCTCACGCCACCACGCCCAGCTAATTTTTGTATTTTTAGTAGAGACGGGGTTTCACCATGTTGGCCAGGGTGGTCTCGATCTCCTGACCTTCTGATCCGCCCGCCTCGGCCTCCCAAAGTACTGGGATTACAGGCGTGAGCCACCGCGCCCGGCCTAGTTTGCATTTTTTAAATAAGTCTAACAATTCTTCAGGTCAACAGATAGTCTTTTAAAATAAATGTGTAACGCTCTACAGAATGGTATTCCATGACTTATTCAACTACTTTCTCAGTAACAGACACTTTTGCTACTACAAACAATGCTGTAATAGGACACCCTGTCATCTATTGCACTGTCAGCTCAGGAATCCTTAAATCATTTTCTTTTGTTTAAGAGAGAACCCCAAAGTGGGAGAGCTGGGTCAATAGGTTTTTGTTAACTATTTTTAAAAAAGTATTTATTGAATTGTAACAAACCAAAACCTGCCAAATGGCAAGGTACATTTTGATATATTTTGATATATTTTGACAAAGCAGACCACTCATATATCCATCATCCAGATCAGACTGCCAGAACCCCAGAAGTCTGTCTCTCCTCCCAGTCACTAACCACTCACCCTTTCCCAAAGATAACGACTACCCTAATTTTAACAACAGAAATAAGTTTTGAACTTAATATACAATCTGTACAGTATGAATTTGTGTCAGGGTTCTTTCATTTAACATTGTTTTTGAGACTCATTCTATGTAGTTAATCATTTACATTATTATACAGCATTCCATTGAATGAATATACAATTTATTCATTTCACTGCTGAAGGACACTGGGCAGTTTCCAGTTTTGAATTATAAATAATGCTGATGTGAAGATTTTATACATGTCTTTTGGAATACATTTGTATGCATTCCCACTGGATATATACATAGGCTTCAAACTGAGTGGTCAGAGGATATGAGAATTACAACAGCATTAGTAAACAGGTTTTAGTATCCCTTATCGGAAATGCTTGGGGCCATAAGTGTTTTGATTTTGAAATATTTGCATATACATAATGAGATATGTTGGGGATGGGACCGTCTAAACATGAAATTCATTTATGTTTCACATATACCTTGTATACACAGCCTGAAGGTAATTTTACACAATGTTTTAAATAATTCTGTGTGAGCTGTCACATAAGGTCAGGTGTAGAATTTTCCACTTGTGGTGTCCTATCAGGGCTCAAAAAGTTCAGGGCTCAAAAAGTTCAGATTTTGAGGGATTTCAGATTAGGGATGTTCACAGATTAGGGATGTTCAACCTGTATTTCCAAACAGTTTGCAAAGTAGTCATATCAATTCATACTTCCACTTGAGCATTCCAGTGCCCTATATTCTTGCTGAGACTTGGTAAAGTCATTTTTTTTTTCATTTTAGCCATTTGACAGGTTAGCTAGTAGTATCTCATTGTGATTTTTATCTTGCGCTGTTCAAAGACCATCGAGGTTGAACACATTTTAATGGTTTTAATGGCATTTAGATATCTTTGTTTATAAAGTTCCTATTTAAACTTTTGGTACTTTACTTAGTTGTCCATCATCTGTTACCGATGTTTATAAATACTGGATAAGTCCTTTTGTCCATCGTCTGTTACTGATGTTTATAAATATTGGATAAGTCTTTTGTCAATTATATAAATCACAATTATTTCTCACTAGTCTTTGTCCTGTCTTTTCACTCCTTTAATTATGTTTTTAATAAAACATCAGATTTCTCTGTCTATTCCTTTTGGTTAGTACTCTTTCCTATTTCAGACATTTTTGCCAGTCTCAGTCTTGAAGATATTCTTTTATGTTACCCTCTTGAAGTTTCATTTTTTCCCCCATAGAGAGCTCAAACTGATATAGCAACATTTACTGAAAAACACCTCTTCTCTTGTTGCTTGGCAGTTATCACCTGTTACATATCACCTCTGTCCATATATGTTTTTGTTTCTGGATGCTCTAAACTGATCTATTTATTCTTGAACTAACACTACACTGTTTTAATTACTGTAACTCTTGTAACAATATCTTAATATATGATAGTATATGTTCTTCTACCTTTGGCTATTCTTCAAAATTATTTTAGCTATTTTTGGCTCTTACATTTCCATATAAATTTCAGTTTCTAAGGCTAAAAGAAAAACCTGCGGAGATTTTTATGATACTGAATCTACAGATCAATCTGGCCAAAACTAGTATCTTTAAAATACTGATTCTTCAATCAATGAAATGGTTTACTGCTCCAATTATGTAGGTCTTAACTTTTGGTAATAGTTGATAGTTCTCTATATGCTGACACATATTTCTTTGATTGTACTGCTAGATATTTGACTTTAGATGCTAATGTAAATGGTTGAGTTTTAAAATTTTCATTTCCTAATTACGTGTAGTAGAGAAATAACACTGATTTTTTACATATTGACTTTGTTTCCAGCAAACTTGCTAAACTCACTTATTCCTAATAGGTCACTGTAGATACTTTTTAGCTTTCTAAATACATCAGTTTTATCTGCAAATAACTGTAGTTTTATTTTTTCCTTTCCAAATGATACACTTTCTTTTTCTTGCCCTATTACACTGGCTAGAACACCTCTAATACAATGCTGAAATAGTAATAGAGGGCATCTTTCTCTCATTTCTGATCTCAGGGGAAAGTTTCATTACTTTAAGAAAATTTTTATAGACTTTATGTAAAAACTTTATTAGATTAACAAGTTTCTTGTCTAGTCTTAATTTTTTAAGTACTACCATGAATGGGTATGACTTTTTCTGCAGCTATTGATACGATTTTTTTCTCCTTTACTCTTTTAATGTGGTAAATAACCTTGCATCTGTTTAGTAAATAAACTTGGCTGTGATGCTTACAAGCTTAGTGTCTTAAACATGTATCTTTAATGTTTTAAAAGACTGGCCAATTAATTTTGTTCTTGTAATGTCCTTGTAAGCTTTTAGGATCAAGATTATGCTAGTCTCATTTAAAAAAAAGTGAGAAATGTTTGTCACTTCCTGTTTTCTAAAATCTTTGTGTAAGACTAGTGTTATTTCTTCTTAAAATGTTTACTAAAATTCAAATGTGAAGATATATGGGTCTGAAGCCTTTGTGGACATGTTTTTTATTACAGATTCAATTTCTCTAATAGCTGTAAGACTATTCCTATTTTTTGTTTCTTAGTGTATCAGTTTTGGAAATTCTTTTTTCAAATTCATATGAAATTGTTCATACTATCCTCTTATCTCTCTAAATGTCTTTGGGATCTGCAGTCCTGTCTCTTTTTTCAATTCCTGATATGGGTAGTTAGTGTCTATTCTTTTTGTCCTTGAATACTTGTTAAAGGGGAGGGTTCCTTTCAAAGACATGACTTTTGGCTTAATTGATTTTTACTGTATATTTTCCCCCATTTCATTAATTTCTATTCATTTTATTTCCTTGCTTCCACTTTATTTCTTGTTCTTCTACTGAGTTTCTGAAAGGAATATTTAGAGAGATTTATTCTTGACTTCTTTTCTAAACACAACTGTGGTTACACATTTCTCTCTAAGCACGGCTTTCACTAAATCCCACACTTTGATATGCTGTATGTACACTATTTTTCACTTCAAAATATTTTCTGATTTTACTGTGGTCTCCAGTTTACCATGGGTTATGAGAAGTATACTAATTAATATTCACTCATTTGGGGACATTTCCTACGATCTTTTTGGTAATTTCTAGCTTAATGTCACTGTGGTCAAAGAACATGTGCTCAATTACAGTCTTCTGGAATGTGTTGACAGTCCAGCATGTGAGCAACTTGGCTAAATGTTCCGTTTGCACTAGAAAATAGCATATATTTTGAATTTTTTGGATGTAATGTTCTAGAATATAGCAATGGTTGTGTTGCCTAAATCTTCTACATTATTACTTATTTTCAGTCTGTTTGCGCCATCAGTTTTCAGGAGAGTTATGGTAAAATCTTTAATCATTATTACGGATTAACTTATTTCTCTTTTTAGTTCTACTGATTTTTTTCTTTATATAATTTGTTTCTGTGTTACCAGATACATACACATGTAGAACTGTTGTCATCTTCCAGGTAGATTAACCCCCTTTTATAATTATGAAAACTCTCTTGACCTATAATAAAATGCCTCTCACCCTAAAGTCTGGTTTGCCTAATGTAAGTATTGCTAGACCAGCTTTCTCTTACTTTGTATTATTGTAGTATATATTTTCCTTATGTTAGAATTCAACCATCCTATGTTATTATATTTAAAATGTATTTTTACAAAGCATATTGTGGACTTTTCAAAATTCAGTTTTTAAATATCTGTCTTGAATGAGAGCATTTGGTCCACTTATATTTAAAGCAATTGGTGATATGATATATATGGATTTAAATCTTTCCATCTTATGATTTTCTACTCATTCTATGTTCCTTCTTCTCTTATTTTAATCAAATATTTTGCCATTCAGTTTTCACCCTCTATCTTCTTACGGATTCATTTTTAACTCTTCTTTTAGAAATATGTATCCCTCACTTAACAAAACCTAATTAGGACTTTTACAGCTTCAGATAATGCAACATATTTTAAGCATTTCACTCTATTTCTTCTCATTTTTTGTCATAAATTTTAATTTTATGTATATTTTTAAACCAACAATTATTATTTTCCTACAACCAATATCCATTTACAGTTTGCCTGTAAATGATATTTAATTTCCATTGTTCTTCACTCTTCTGCATTTCAACTTTTGCATTTCAAAACTTTCATTTTGGATTATTCTTATTTTGCCTGGAGAACCCAAGTATTTCTTTTGCTTCAGATTTGCCATGACAAATTCTACCAATTTTTGTTAGTCTGAAGTCTTTCATTTATGAAGAACACTTTTACTGGGTAACAAAATTTTAGTTCAACAATTGTTTTCTTTAGTACTTTAGGGATGCTATTTTACTGTCTTACAAATTCCTTTACTTTTGTTAAAAAGTAATCTGTCAGTCTTATCATTGCTCCTTTGAAGGCAATGTATCTGTCCACCCCGCCCCCAACAGCTGTTAAGGTTTTTCTTTGCTTTTTGTCAATTTTGCTCTGATGCATCTACATAGGTTTACTTTGTATTTATCCTGCTTGAAGTTCATAGATATTTTTGAATCTATGAACTGATATCTTTCTGACTTTTGGAAAATTCTTAGCCAGCATCTCTTTAAATATTCCCTTTTCCCCACGCATTCTCCAATTACACATAAGACAGTCTCAAAAGATACCACTTCTCTAATATATTATTTCTTCATCATATCACCTATTTTCTCGAGTATAATGATGGTAGTATTTCAAACTTCTTGTCTGATTTTCTAAAATCTGAATTACACTTGTTGATTAAAATCTACTGAGCACAAGACATAAACAGGCACTCTACAGATGAAGAAATGTAAGTGCCATGGCAAAACCCTGTCTCCACAAAAAGAAAAAATTATAAAAATTAGCTACACATGGTGATATGTACCTGTAGTCCCAGATACTTGGGAGGCTGAGGCAGATAACCTAAGCCTAGGAGGTCGAGGCTGCAGTGAACTGTGAATGCTCCACTGCACTCCAAACTGGGTGACAGAGTGAGACCTTGTCTCGAAAACAAACATATGAAAAGATGCTCAAAGTTATTAGTCACTAGAGGAATGAAAATTTAAGCCACAATGTGACACTATTTTGGTCCAATCAAACTGAAAAATTTAAGCCATCAGACAATAGCCAAATTGTTGGCAAAAATGTGAAGAACAGGAACAATTACATGCTATTATTGGGAATTGCAAATGAGTATAACCACTTTAGAAGATAATTATGTAATATTTAGTGAAGCTGAAGAAATGAATGTCCCCTAGTACCAGAAATCCTACTTTTAGATATAAACACTAGAGGAACTCTTACATGTACTAATACATTCAGCATTCTCTTACCCTGGATAAAACATGTCCACTGAAAGAAGACTGGAAAAATTGTGCAATATTTATAGAGAATGATTCTATGTATATAAAGGTTCAAAACATACAAAACTAAGCAATGCTGTTTGCAAATAGACGTTTAATATCTTATGTCACAAGATTATGACAAAAAGCAAAGGAATAATAAATACTCAATTCAAGATAGTGGTTACCTCTGGAAAGAGAAGACACAGTTGAGAAAGGGACACAGAGAGCTTCCAAAGCATTCACAACGCTGTTTCTTAAACTAGGAGGCAGGTGGAAAGAGCAGAAGAACCTTCTTTGACATGTATATTTCATTTTACAGTTATTTAAAAAGAAAAACATATCTGGACAAAATACACCAAACTGTCTTCTTTGGCTGAGGAGAGGATAAGATGTGATTTGTAGTGTCTATGTTATATGGTGTTGCAAAATTGGCTTTTAAAAAAATTTTTACAATGAGTAAGTATGATTGCAAGCAGGATAAGTAATAAAAGTTGATTATTAGCTTTATGTTACTCTGTAAAACTAAGTTTTTGATAAAATTTAACATTTTCTAAAATAAGAAAATTGTTTAAATGCTTTGAATTTTTAATCAAGTATAGGGCATTAATAATAATCACACACACACACAAATTAGAGGTTAGTGAAAGAAGTCCTCTCCAGTGCCAGGTGCTCTGGGTTAAAGGCTCCTCAATCAAGTGAGTATAATCTTTATTTTGCCTTGGCTGCCTATAAATCCAGAGAGGAGATGTAAACATACATACACTAGACTAAACAGCGGCTAAAAAGTGGCCACTAGTTACTCTCCCACTCACACATATCATGTAAGTCTGTGGGAAAAAACTTACAACTAAACTAAGGAACTCAAGTAAAGTTTTCTGAAAATATCCCAGAGCTGACAAGTCAGTAGGAGGGCCTGGATGGTTTCAAGACACAGTTTTTAACCAAGACTTGGACCTCCAACTGTTTTCTTAAACAAAGATTTACATCCCATCCTTGGCTAAATTACGTATAAATTAATCAAATTAATTACTCAGAGTGGATAAGCAAGAGGCTGGACAAGATAGTGCTAATGTCAGCCAATGAAGTCTGTGTTGTTTTACTAAATATATCAGCTCTGTTTTAAACAGATCTACCGTGCACAAATATGGTAAGGGACTCACAATCCTTCCCAAAACATTAGTTCTCTTTCCTGTCCTGGAAACAAATATACCTACTTTGAAAATATCTGACATAAAATTGTTACATTTTCTACAACAAAAGCATACTTCATAACAATGCTTCATTTATTGTTTATAAAGTTGTAGGTTTTATTCTGCTTACATAATGATATTCTAACGTATCAAGAAATGTTTTTAAGTAAATATGCAAACACGTTATCATTTAGAGCACAAGTAGGAAAGCAGACAACTTCACTTGAGTATTTGTAGACTAATGCCATTCAAGTATTTGTTTTGGTTTTAAAATATTTCTATAGTATATCTTGAAGAAAAAAAAATGAAACTAAATTACCTCTTACAAGTCTAACAAGCAGAACTTTTTAACTTTGTCCCATGATAGCAAACTTAAGAGTATCACTTCCTTGTCTTCTAAATCAGGACTCATTTTATGTTATGCTTATTTATATTTTACAGCTGTTGCCTTCCCAGTTACCAAAGAACAAAAAAGCTTACCACTGGGAAAAGACTTTTGTGGTTGTGAATCAAAAGAAAATTTTTTTTCTAAGTAATTAGAAGGTTACATTTTTTAATTCACAAATTGACGATTCTAGGTCACCTCTGAGTAATGGAAATCTCTGTTTAAACATTCTTTTGGCAATGGGCATCAAGCATTAGGTCTTATTTCCAAGCTTTACCAGCTGGGTTTTGTCATTAACATTTATTAACAATCTAAGATATGGCTTTCACCGTCTAATCTGTACTACACAAATGTTTTGTATGGCCCTCCAGAGGGTTTTGATGTGACAAATTACTGGCAGAGATTACAGCCCCGTGGCTATTCACCAGAGGCAATGTAAAATTAACATGGTACTAATCCAATTTAAACAAGAAGTTACACAAACAATCTTCTGAACAAAACTAGATAGATGATTCCAAAATTATATTCAAGCACAATAAATGTGTTTTTAATAAAAAGTTGAAGGAAAAAATTTTGAATTTTCACACACATGAAATGTGCCAATTTGATGAAGTTATTAATTTTAATCGTACTAAAACAGTTAGTGGCAGAGCCCAATTCACTATGGTAATACCAAGGTCTATTACTTTTCTTCTTAAAGTGTTGCACCTCAGGGTAGTCTGCAGAACATCAATGATTCCTAGTGACCTCAAAATTTGTTTACAGTGTTGTTCCTAAAGCAGAAAGTTTGTGGGATAAGGATTAAAATTGGTTTGGAATGAAAAAGCAATTAATATCTCTGCACTCAAAGACGTTTTCTTTCATGGATTGTAAGTTTCAGAGTTCAACCACTAATCTAACACTTTTTTCTCCCTTTACTTTACACTTACAGTAACTCAAGTCAAAGAAGGTATCTGAATGTTTGTGATATCCTCCTTATTAGAATCAAATAGCTAAAACTACTTTGCAATGTTTTTTTGGGCAAGAGGGCAGTAAATACACAAGAAGAAGGTTAAATAGAAAATGGATTAAATGGAAAGATCCAGAAGATAACAAAAGTGTATGAGGATGTGTGTGTTAGAAAGGAGGGATTCTTGCATGGGAGCCTTTCACACTGAATCTTCTTTTAAAGTAGACTACTTCACTACCCCAGTGTAAAACTAATCAAAAGCCAGGAATTTGGGGGATTCTATTCAGAACATTGTTTACTTATATTTTTTGTAACTAAAATGGTGAAAAAGAATGTAATCTATAATAGACATATATGAACATGACAACATAAAAAGTTCTTGCACAGATACTTCTCAATAAAAAACATGTCAATTATGAGATTCAGTTTCAATAGTTAATGATTATTCAGTTCTCTACAGAAAATGCCCTAACCAATAGGTAACATTTTTCCACCTTTTCAGCTGATTTGGGTAATGCGTAATTGATGAAGTATCATTGCTACTGTTCATTGCTCAGCTTCTTCAATGGAAGCACTATCTTCCACTTCTTCCCCATCTACTCTCCATTTAAAAACTTGAAATGATTTCCTACCTAGAAGAGTTATTTGAAGCCTTTTCTCTTTGAAATATTTCTTCCTTAGCTTTGAGTGACAAATGTGGTGATAGCCCCCAGTGGTCCCCTGGTTTTTCTAATACTTGCTGACTTCATTTACATTTCTTACCACCCTGCTATACTCCATCAGTCCTCCTAGGTGAACTTTAAGTTCCACATGGGAGCAACTGCTATATCTATAGCATCCCATTGTACAAAGTGCATAGCAGGCTCTCAATAAGTACTTGCTGAATGAAGGAAAGAATGAGCAAATGAACTAACTACAGATGTTTCTTCATTTCAGTGTACTCACATTCCTTTATATGCAAACTTGGAAAGTTTACCTACTGACACTCTTGCACATCTGCACATTTAGCCCTTACATATTTTTTTCTTCTGTATAGTTTTCTACAGAATGTCTATTATAAAACTATCACTGCATGAAAACATCCCCCAATTATGCACACTCAAGAACTTTTAGTCACAAAGCCCTCTAGTAAAGCTAGTGTCCAATTAGGTCCCCACTGACTGAATGCAACACCACCACAGAACAGCTTTATGGCTAATCTCTTTTTAACAAGTTACTTACCATTTACTGAGCACATACTATGTATCAAACACTGTATTAAATAAACACTTAAAAACCACTCATTTAATTCTCAGAATAACCAGTGTGAGAAAATTTCTCGTTGTTCAAATGAAGAGACTAATCAGAGAAAGTAAATTCCCAAAGTCAGAGGTAGAACCAAAATTCAACCTAGCTCTCTTAACTCCAAAGCCATGTTCTTAACTATTATTTATGCTGCTTCTGATGGAGTTTATGTCTTGTTACTTTTTTTTTTTTGCCTTTTTTTTTAATTGCATTTTAGGTTTTGGGGTACATGTGAAGAACATGCAAGATTGTTGCATAGGTACATACATGGCAGTGTGAGTTGCTGCCTTCCTCACCATCTCCTATATCTGGCATTTCTCCCCATGCTATCTCTCCCCAACTCCCCACCCCCCCGCTGTCTCTCCCATTTCCCCACAACAGACCCCAGTGTGTGATGCTCCCCTCCCTATGTCCATGTGTTCTCATTGTTCAACACCTGCCTATGAGTGAGAATATGTCTTACTTTTAACAGCTATTCTCGTCATATTATTTCCTTGGCCCCAATTCCACAGGGACTCCTATTATACTATATGCAACTTAACTATCTTGGCATCATGACTATGTATTAGCTGCTTCTCTCTCAAAATCACTTTAATTCTCATTACCAGACCTGGTGTCTCTTGTGGTCAATGATACCCCTGCCTCAGTAATCTTGTCAGAGTGGCTAATTTTCTTCTCCTCAATTCTTTCATTCCTTGACTTCAATGGACTGAGACCATAGTATCATGAAAGGAAAAGAGCCTGAAGCTGTACTCATCAAAAGCTTTCAATGCTAGTTCTATCACTTAGTACCTATGTGATCACATGCAACTTAACTTCTTTTAGTCTCAGTTTCTTCATCTATTAGGTTGGTGCAAAAGTAACTGGTTTTTTCTGCTTTCACTTTTGCACCTTTACCATTTTACTTTTGCACCAACCAAATAAAATGGGAATAATATTACCTGCTACATAGTGATCTTTGTCAGGATTAAATGATAAATTCTGAAGGCCTTAGTGCTACCCTGGCACAAAGTAAGCCTTCGATACATACTAATTGCTCTACCTGCATCATTATAATGATCTTTACCTTGTCTACTTGTTATTGCCTTCATTAGTTTTCTTTTCTCTATCTTAAAACATAAGAATTCCAAGTTCTAGCTGACACGACTTTAAACACTACCTCTGCAAAGGACTCCTTTATATGTATTTTTAAGGCCAATCATTCTCCCAACAACATGTCCATATTTCTAACTGGTAGCCGAATTTCATTCTGTAAAACTTAAAACATCCAATTTGCAAATCCTATCTCCTTCCCACCCTCCAAACAGCTTCTCAGTAACTATACTTCCAAAACTGGACCACACACTGAAGCTGGAACCCTTGGCATCATCTTTGACAAGACTCTTCTTGTTGCATTCCTACTGCTACTACTTAAGTTCCAGCCCTTATTGCCAGAAATGACTTAGAAAATGGGCCCTCCTCTGTTTTATAAGAACAGCCTATCCTCTCCCACTTTGTGCCTCTTTGCTATGATCATTCTATTCATTGTATTTACTTTCCTAAATCACAACCAATTCCTCTACTAAAATCTTAAGTATCTATCTCCAGCGGTCTATCTCAAATACTTCCTCTCCTATGACACCTTTCCAAATCCTATTAAATAGATATACTTTCTCCTCCTGAGTATTCTATATGGTCTTTGTCAAGGCTCTTACTATTAGGTAGTAAATTTTATATTTATAGTTGTTTCTTCCTTATTACTAAATTGCAAGCTCTGTGATGGAAAGGCCTATGTCTTGCATATGTTTATATTATTTTATACTTATTGTACATGTAAGACAGTGCTTTCAATACAGGAGATTCTTAGTACTACACATAATGTCTATCTTTAGTCTTGTCAGCATTTATATAATATAGCCACATAGTACATTATTTTATATTTATATATATCTACCTGTCTTCATTTGTAATGCTTACAATCCCAACTCCTCTATCATGTATGTTAGGGCAAACTATCTACTAGTTTTTAATTCTCATGCAGACTAGTAGAACTCTATGAAAGTGGTAAGCATTTAATATAATACCATAACAATGTTTAATAGTATCTGATGGTTATGGAGACATATTAAGAAAAATACAAACCTGAAAGACCCTATGTGTGAAATTTCATTCAAAAGAAAACTGACCTAAATATTTTAAAGATATAGTAATGGTTAGTTTATTCTAAGTTCACTTTTCTTTAAAGAAAAGGGTTCTTTAAAGGGTTTTATTTTGAATCTAAAGGGTTAGATTCAAAATAAAAATCTTACTCATAATTTCTTCAAATGATTAAGATCAAATATGACCAAAATTAATTTCTTCTGATGCTAACAGCATTTGTTGATTGGTAGCATGAAAGAAAAAAATAAAAATTCAGAAAACTTCTATCAATGTTCTAAAACTTTTAAAATCATGAAAAAATTCCCTGTAATTCCTTTTCTTAGCTGAATTACTCTGTCTTCTTAAGAATAACATTTAAAATATATTCTTAAATTTGAGAAAATGTTCAAGTTATCCTTAAATGTTCTCATAAAAGGCACTCCCAGTGGAAAGTTTAATCATAAGAAAGAAAAGAACGGTTGTTTTATAAGTGAAAGAAAAATAAATTATTCCCAGTTTCTTCTGGGGAAGGGGATAGGTGGCAATTTTTTAAAGACCCAATAGTTTCAGTTTCTAACTATAAAAAAGAAGGATCTTGCTTTTATAACATATTTTTGTAAAAGCCCCTAATCTCAAAAATTAGCAATACTCAAATGCAGACATCTGAACGTAATAGATAATACCAAACACGCAAACTTGCAAAGAAACAAGGGAAAAATATATAAAAAGAATAAGCTATAAACTACATACCTGTTTAAGTCTGGCAAGTTCTTTCAAAGCTCGTCCCCACTGCTGCTTGTAATGCAGTTTAGACTTAGTTGCAGATTCCAACTTTCTTTCAAGTTCAACCTAACAGTGATTAAAATCATATCAAGTGAAACACTATACCACTGTGTACAACCACTGAAAGGAAATATATACAAAGAGTCTGGCTTAAGAAAAGAGTTTATACAGTGTAACATACGACATCATCTAAAACTGTTATATAATTTACTATAAATATTATGGCACATGAACATTTTCTTGTTTAAAATATAGTCTTATTTTTATTACCTAACAGTCTATCCTAAAAAGAACTGAATTAGTCTTAACCTCCAGACAGTTACTATAAATGTACTTAAACATATATATTATATAAAGATCACAGAGTGAGAAATACATTCATTTTTTACAAAAAACAGTTCTGTTAACATTCCAATTTAACTGGCACTCTAACTCTTATAAGCCAAATTTTCCTTTTGGAGGCCTATCTTCACATGGAATTTTGTCTTATGAAGACAGCCAGTACAGATGCTTTTATAACTATATTTTGGCAAAATCCTGGAACTCTGAAAACAGTGAAATGTTTTATCAGAAAGCAGTTTACTAAGAAAGAGTACAAAGTCAAAAATATTTTAAGAATGTTAAACCAAGAGTAAGAAAAATAATGTTCCTTAATAACACACATTCTATTTTCTATTTTTCCTCAACTATATAAAGAAAAACACTAAAGTGATTCAATTAAAAGATATGATTATTTATACTTGCAGCAGGCAATCTGTTGTACATGAACTGAAGCCAACTTGGCTGTTTTGGAATGTACTCAGTGTTTCAAACCAAGTACCAAACAAATTCATGTGGCCAACAGACAGTTTTACTATTAAGTGATAATGTAATAATCTGTTTGAATTACAGTAAAACACTGTTACTCTGAACCAGACTAACTTTGACATCAAGTCTAGTTTTTCCCATACATATAGCTTCTAATGTTTTACAGAAAAACAAAAATGAAGACACTATCTAAAAATTCCAACTTCAGAAAACTCACATGAAAATAAAAAGAAAGGAAAAAGCAGATGGCCAAATTCCCTTCACAAAAGACCAGAACATTTTCTGCAGTAATAGATGACTACATGGAGTCAAGGTCTTTTCTGCTTCACAAATCCTTAGTGCACAGATTTAAATGTGTTGACATTTCACAACTAGACTCAAGTATCTGAATAATACTGCTGAGATTATCAAAGATCATCTCTTCGACTTATGCCATACTACCTGGTCATTTAAAAAGAAGACATACCTCAAAAGAAAAGAAAAAAATATTTTTATAGCTGTGGGATAAAAGATAGTATTCAATTATACAAGCAATCATGTCTATGGGTCTTGGATACTAGATAGTCTATTATACTTGAGCCCAAAAATGAGGGTTAGGTCAAAGATGAACCTAGAGGGATTATCTATACTCAATGCACCATCAGAAAAAAACTGTGGATAGATTATGTCCGTTCAGCCATAATTATTAAAATAATTCACATTTGCAAAGTCACACTAATTTAAAACACATATATAGTTATAATTTCTTTATTCTTAATAAAATGTTGTAGCGAGTAAATCTGAGACACAAACCTCATTCTAATTCATTCCTATCCCCAAATCAATGATTTTTTTTTTAAGATATAGATATCTATGTGATTCTAAAGAAATACATGGACCCAATTCCCAGAAAAAAATGTATACAACTAAAATTTTGATATAATTTTAAGGCATTCAAAGACCTTAGGTTCTTCAGAGCCCTTCCAGAAGTCAATTTAAACTTCTGGAAGCCCCCGTACTTATACTTTTCTTTAGGTTTTCTTGGTCATGACTGAGGTAATAAACCATAAGCCAAGTTATATACTCCTGAAAGAAAAACTCAGCTCAGGACCTACAGTCCATTCAGAGGCTAGTAAAATTAAAAACACAGACTAAAATTCACTGGTTTCCAATCTCCCTATTTCTACCCTTGATATACCTACAATTCTATTTCTCTACTAGAAGTATGGCATTGTCTCTTAATCTGCTATTCCCAGGTCAATTCTGTCACAAGGAACTCTAGATTTCTCTCTTGGAATATGTTCAAATTCGATTCCTTTCTATTCCTACTGCTACTTCCTTAGCCTAGGTTCTTCTCAACTCATATTGACTGTAAGAGGTTCTCTTGTCTCTCCAGCCTCCCCAGCCTCAAATCTATTCTATCTACTAGTCCTATAAAAACCACTATTAAATAAATCTACCATAGTACTATTTATCTACAGTATTAAACCTAAACTACTCTGCTTAGGATTGAAGGCATTCCAAAATATAGTATCTGTTCTACCTGCTCAACCTGCTTTCCTCAACAGGAAACCTTACTCCAACCAGGTTTGTGTCCCCTGTGGCTTCCCTACTCTTTGCCCAAGTTACTTCCTGACTTGAGCCTGCCACTAATTTTTTCCTCTGCTTACCTAAATCTTAAGGCTCAGCTCAGATTCAACCTCTACATGAAGCTGTCTTAAAACTACTAGATTCAGAACACGAAATGGTGTCTATCACATTCCTTGGTGTTTGATTACTCGAGGTCATTTACTGCTCTCTGAGTCATCATCTCCCAATTACTTTACAAACTCTTTAAATGTATTTTTTCTCTTCCTGTCTTTGATTTTTCTCTTATCTTTTCCATTTGCCCCAAGTCAGGGGTGGCATATAGTAGATACTCACCAAATATTCTTACATTCATAAATTTCAGCTTGATTAAAAATATCTACATTCTTTCAATGTATCTTCAGTCTTTTCAACCTGTCGGCCCTACTAAATTACATGCCTTCCATATTTCATTTTTAAAAAAATTTTTTTACAAACAGAAGGAAATAGTTTCAACATCAACATTTCATTTTTTACATCTCAATTATTTATATGTATGTGTGTGTGTGTGTGTGTGTGTGTGTGTGTGTGTGTGTGGGGGTGTGTGTAGATCTCCTAACTAAAAGAAAACCATAAACTAGTATTCACTTCTTACACAATACAGGTTGAGTACCCTAATCCAAAAATCCAAAATCCAGTACTTTTTAAGTATTGACATGACACATAAGTAATGCATCTCAGACTTCAGATTTTCAGATCAGGGATGCTAAACAGGTAAACACATTGCAAGCATGCCAAAGTTCAAAAAATCTAAAATTGGAAACACTTCTGGTCCCAAGCATTTTGGAGAAGGGATACTCAACCTGTAAAAAGAATCAAGAATTACATTTGCTAAAACTATATAACTTATTTTTAGATCATTTCAGTAAAAAAAAAAAAAAAGGGAATATGCATATTACACTGAAAAGAACAGGTAATCAGTCATAATCAGAGCTTTCAAATTAAATCAGATACTTTTAAACTTGTATCTTTCTTTTTGTGCTTATCTCTTTGTCACTATTTTAAGAAATAAGATTCTGCCCTCTTCTGGCTCCAAAAAGATTTACAGAGAATTTTCAGAAGAGCTGAAAAGCCTTGTTTTACTAGGCACGTAAACATGCTGGATGAATGTATTAAGTCTAAAATAGAGGCAATTAAATTATGTACTTTTCTCTCTCAATGCAAGCTCACGGTACTGCTTATACCTTTAATATGTTTAATGATTATCATTAAACATATTAAAAGCATAGTTGAAATTTTAAAAAATCATTTAAAATTTATTTTTACTGTGGATATTACCTAGTCAACCAGTCTACATTCAGAGATAAATAAGATAACACCTTTGTTACAATTTTGATTTCTGGTCTTTAAATTTCCCCAAGATAAAATGAAAGTACTCTTAGACACCCACGTAATAGATCTTGTGAGAATCTATGTGACATTATCCAATGTGTATTTCAAATATTTCTGGTAGGTACTACAGAATTCATACTTATAAACACAGAAATACTTTATTACTTGGTTTTATCAAAAGAGAAGCGGAAAATGTCCAGCTGGATTCAAGTTTGCTGTAGGAAAAATGAAGAGACAGCCAAAAGTGAATAAATGAAGAGAGTGTCTAAATATGTAAGAAAAAGAGTTTGCAATTAAATCAATGTGGGGATAAGAGTACCCCAAGATAGCTTGGCAGTTAACAGGCTACAGAAACATTTACTGAGTTCAGAAACATTAGATGAAAAATATATTTCAGGGAGATGACTGAGTTTAGTTTTAGACATTCTGGGATATCTTAAAGACTGACCTCCAACAGTCCGGGAGATGGACACTATTTTCATAATACCAAAAGATGATTTTTCTTTTCCACTTCATTCTTGTATGAATGTACACTGGAGTTTTGCAGAGGCTACATGATGTGTAATATTACAACAGAGTGAATTCAAAATCAGATATAAGAATTCAGATGTCTATTATCCAGACACTAAAGAGATTTGTTAAATAGTAAAACAATGTCACTCTTCTCAATTTCTGTTTCAAGAAATAGTTATTTTTCATAAAAATGTTATATAGGTTATACATGGGTTCCCCCTGCCCCACTGCCATTTCTAATAGAGGGATTATCAGTAAAGGGGCCCTGAGTCCTAAAAATTTCAGAACTACTGTTCTAAGGCATTCAAGAAAAGATGCTGGGTAGGCAGCTGATGGGTAGGCAGCTGAATACACAGGTCATAAGCCGAAGAGACAGGTCTTGTTCTCTAACACACATTTTCTACACATTAGAGGAATGATTTTTTTTCCTTAATGTAAAGATCAAGTTACTCTCCTTAAAACTCTTCAATGGTATCTCATTACGTACTTAACTCTTACATTTACAAACACAGGATTTAAGTAAACAATGTCCCAGGTTCTGTGCTTAGCATTTTACAAATATTAAGTATTTAATTCTGTTACTACCTCCATTTAAAAGATATGGAAGTAAGTACAGACAAGTAAAGTAACTTGCCCAAGGTGAAAAAGCTAGTAAGTGGCAGAGCTAGGATTTGAACCAAGCTGATGTGGCTCTTGTTCATACTGTTAACTACTAATATACTATAACTCTATTAAAATAAAAACCTAAACTTCTTGTGATGGCTTTAATGGCCCATACTTTGAATCTCATCTTGTACATTCTTCTTCCCTCACACTCTAGGATGGCCTTCATTCTCAACCTCAAACAATCCAGCCTTAGTCCCACTTTAGTTCCTTTGCAGCTATTCCCTGGACACACCTTCCATAGCTTTTCACATTGCTAGCTCCTTCTCTTCTCACAGATCCCAAATTAAAATGTTAGTTATCTGCTCAAAGAGGCCTTCCTTAACCACCTTATGTGGAGTGGTATCTATCCTGATCAGGCCACCTACATTGCCACATTCAATATGACATCACCCTTTTTATTACTTTTATGTTTGACATAAACAAAAATGATCTTGTTCATTTATTTGTTTACTCTTTCTCTATAATGGATCTCCCTGAGGAATCTGTCTTGTTCAATGCAAGACTAACAATAATCCTAGGAACACAGAAGGTACTCAATAAATAGCTGGTGAAGTGATTAGCAGCAACTTAACATCTCAAAACAGTTTTGTGCCAAGATGACAACACGCCCTCTGTTAAATGTTTGCTGAATAAATGAATATATGAAAATTCTGAGTAGCAAAGATGGTGCTGGTCCATAATCATGATTAACAAATGTTTACTCAGTGCTATAAGGTACAAGGTATTGTCCTAAGAATCGGTAATATGAAAATAACTATAATATACTTTCTGCCTTGGAAGGTTTAGAATCTAGTTTGGATTATGGTAGTTCTGAAATACGTATAAAAAGCAAACAGTAAGTATTAAAAGTTCCTAAAGGAATCGAATCCACAGCCTAGTATCAGATTATAGTATCTCAACATAAGCTTTAAGGTTTTGAGAGCTGGTTTTATGAAGCTATTCCACAATCTTTCTTTTCCTGCCACACTTTAGCAGACACCAGACACTACTTCTCTCAAACTACTCTTGGCTGTGATTGTTATTCTTTAGTCCATTTTTACAAACATGTAAATCTCTCACTCCCCAATGCTACTTTTTTTTTTTTTTAAGACAAGCTCTCGCTCTGTCACCCAGGCTCAAGTGCAGTGGTGTGATCAGGGCTCACTGCAGTCTTGACCTCTCTGGGCTCAAGTGATCCACCCACCTAGGCCTCCTGAGTAGCTGGGACAACAGGAGCATGCCACCACACCCAGCTAGTGTATATTACACACATATGTATATATACATATGTACCTATACACATGTGTATGTGTATATATACACATGTATACGTGTGTGTGTGTGTGTGTGTATTATTTTCTGTAGAGACAGGGTTTCTCCCTGTTGCCCAGGCTGGTCTTGAACTCCTAAGCTCAAGCAATCTGCCGACCTTGGCCTCCCAAAGTGCTGAGATTACAGGAATGAGCCACTGCACTCACCCCCCAGTGCTACTTTCTGATTACGAGTCTACCATGGTCTTCATCAAAACTCATTTCTATTAACATCCGTTATGCCAATCTTACAAACTTGGGAGTAATCTCTGACTTTTCTTACCAGATAAAATTTGAATTATTAACTTATCATCTAAGACCTTCCCCCAATGGCCAAAAATTACCCTTATTTCCAGCATTCTTTTATCAGCCCTATTTTATTTTGTAAACTAATACTACAGGTTCCGCATCTCTAGTCTGAAAATCCAAAATGCTCCAACATTTGAAACTTTTTGAGTGTCAGCACGATGCCTGTATTAGTCTGTTTTCATGCTGCTGATAAAGATAAACCCAAGACTGAGAAATTTACAAAGAAAGAGGTTTAATGGAGATCTCACAGTTCCACATGGCTGGGGAAGCCTTACAATCATGGCAGAAGGCAAGGAGGAGCAAGCTACATCTTACATGAATGGTGGCAGGCAAAGAGAGAGCTGGTGCAGGCAAACTCCCATTTTTTAAAGCCAAAAGACGTCATGAGACTTACTATCAGCAGAACTGCACAGGAAAGAAAGATCCACCCCCATGATTCAATTATCTCCCACCAGGTCCCTCCCACAACATGTGGGAATTACGGGAGCTACAAGATGAGATTTGGGTAGGGACACAGAACCAAACCATATCAATGCCCAAAGGAAATGCTCACCTGAGCCCTGTTGTCCAGTGAACTAGAACCACAGCGAGGATGGCCCAAAGGAAGCTGGAGAACAGGGCTCTCTGATGGGATAACATGGAACCATAAAAACATTCAACTACTGCCAGAGAAAATGAAGTAGAGAAAGAGATGGAAAAAACTATCCCAGCATAGATCCAACGCCCACCCACCAGTCTTCTGCTAGTGCCCCCTGGTGGTAAGTCTATAAGGGCAAGGAAGCCTTCAATACAAAGTTGAGTAGGAAAAGACAGGCAATGACTGGCACAATTAAATTCTTAAATTTTAAAGGTAATTTTCCTGTGTATTATTTGTGTTATTTTCCTCTGAATGGTGTGTTTTTTTAATCATGCCTAAAAATGCAAGAATACATATTGTCAAACTTAGAGTGTCTATTGCACATTATGCATTTTTACTGCCTAGCACCTGACCATTATGTTTGTGGAAAATCTCAATTTAAATGATAGGCGGAACATGGCTTCCAACCACAGAAAACAAAATAGAACAACCATCCCTTCTTCCTAGCTGAGAGCTAGAGTGTAAGTCTGTGGTTCAAATGAATATTCCTGTCTAGGACATTGAATCTACAGGGGTGATACATGGAGAGAACGTTCACAATGGCTACCACAAAACAGAGTTCAACAGCGTGACACTAGAATCAGACGGTAGGAAATCCAGTGACACGGCAGTGACAGCACCAATAGGAGCATCTAGGAGCATCTGAAGTAGACTGTTTTCCGACAGGATCTTGGCTACGCCTTGCTTCCCCTATCCTGCCCATTCTGATACTAGTTCTTCAGCCTCCTGAAAGTTTTGCAAATTCTTTCCTTACTAGAGTTAGTCAATCCTGATGGACTCTAATTTTTATAAGCTACAACTGACCTAAGCCAAGAAATTCAAGTACCAGTAATGTCATGTGCCTTAAATTCTCTGATGCTTTCGTATTTGACCTACGAACACTACAGCAAAACATTATTACATTGTATACACATTACTTATTGATTTTATAAATTGATCACTGGGACTAAACTGCCCAATATTAACATGTGTACCTTTTCCAAGGTGAGAAGATTTATTTCAGACTGTAGACGGATTTCTGGTTTGTTGCTTTGCTGGTCCTTGAACTGTTGGAACTCTTTTTCCAAAATCTTGTATTTATTTTCAGCATCATTAAGCTGTATTAAAAAAAAATTTAGCCATTTCAAAACAATGATATGCAAAGTTTAACAGTGTAGAATTCAACTCAACAGTGTCTTATTTTTATTCTAAAGCATGCTCATAGTAGGAAATCTAGAAAATAAAGTATAATGAGGAAAATAAAGATCCTTGGTAATTAAAAATTCAGTAAATCAACTCATTATACAAAAACTTTCGAAAAGCATGAAATTTTTGTCAAATTTAAAAATTACCTTCAGAAATACTAACACTTTCTTTACTTTTCTTAAGATGTCGCATGTAAGAAAAAATTCAGCAAGAGACCACCAAAAGCAGAGAGGAGCAAATACATTTCAACACTAAGGCAACTCTGTCTCTCCTAGATTCCATTACAGCAAAGTAAGTGCAAGTTCTCTGCCAGTCCAGAATTAGGCCCTACAGCTACAGTGAAAAGAATCTCAGGAGAAAACTCAGGAATAAAAACAGAGAGAGAGATATCAGGCTAAAATTACTAGAAATCCTCAGCACACAAAGAAGGAAAAATAAACCAAGAAACCAGAAAAACCATCAGCCTGGTTAATTAAATCAAGGAGTGACTGGGAGATCCAGAGTTTCCTAAAAGAATGGTAATTTCTTGAATTTGAAGAGTTGAGGAAGAATAATCAGGAATAATAGTCTAAGCAACTGCCCAGTGTCCAAAGCACAGGGGCAAGAAGAGCTGGCAAGAATGTCTCCAGATGGTGACAAGTTTGCAGACTTTTACTGGACTACTTTGAGGCCAAGAAGCCAACCCTGGCCCTCTACTTATAGAGAGGGCCTACACAGGATTCTAGGATACAAATGGAAAGATAACAGATGTGGTCGTCCTTCCAACTACCGAGTTCTACCTCCAGGCCTGTGCCATCCCTGTTTGCTTTGAGGGGCTCCTCTGAGCCACAGGGAAGACCCTCGGGTACCCCAGTGGAGCCCTGGAACATAAAGCTTCCATAGTCGGCTCCCTGTTTCCTTTTCCCAGAGACCTGCAGCCCCCAGCAGCAGCGGTCAACCTCTTCTGGCTCTGCTCCAGATTTTGAATTTAGAGACGATTACAACCTGGATCCCAATTCTGTTTGAAAGCTAAAGAATAACATAATCATCAGTACTCTGGTGCATGACTCTTTGCTCCACCCAATGTAATGAAAATTAAATGTGAAAAAAAATGAATAATACTGACCTCCTGCCTCAAAAGACTGAGCATTACAGACATGCCAGATAAATATCCAGGTAAATAAAAATAAGCTCAATTTTAATGTAGCATTTATTGTTTTCATAGTTTGGTACTATATGAATTTTTCAAATTCAAATACTATTACAAGTTAATTTAAAGATTAATTTGATTCAATTATTTCATACTAATAGGTTAAAAAAAAAATCTGAAAGTCAAAGCAGCTAAATAATTGAGGCAGCGCCAAAGACCCAGTGAGCTAAGTCAGTAGCAGGGGCAAAAACTGACTTCAGACCTTTTCATCCCCAAGAATGTTTTCATTAAAGCAGTCAATGCTTCCTGCAAAACAAAATGACAAGATAGTCTGCCTTGACTAAACATTCAAACTTCTCTTAGAACACTTTCAACATTAAAAAAAAAAAAGGCACGAAGATATTCTTTTTGAATGTGACTTTTTTTTGAAATGTGAATAAAGATTGCTAAAGATGTTTTCCAAAATATACTACTATGACTATCCATCATTAGATAAACCAATTCTCTCTCCCCTAAGACATAGGACTTAATTAAATTTGAAATAGAAAATGTGTGGCAAAAATGGAAATAATCAATAATAAATAATTGTTATTAGGATTTATCTAGCATCTTTAGGTAATGCGGTGTTCCATACATGAGAATTTTCCATATGACAGATGTTTACCTGTTTTTTAACATCCAAAGTTGAATAGAAATCTTTCTAAAGTTTCTCACTTTTCTGTTTTAAACAAAAGCTAAGAAAATATTAAATTTGGTAGTTTCTTCACAATTCCAGAACGTTATCATAAACAATTCTTATTGTTACAACTGGGTTACAAAGCAGTAAGCTTTTAAAGCATTCTGGGCTCTTTTTCCTTTGCTAAGTGATCCATAAACTATAGTGATTTGAGTTCTGGTGCCTACTATAATCTATTTGAGCACAAATACTTTATCTTCATCAGAGCTCTCACTGACAGCGTGTTTAACTGTCCCTTCTACCAGTCTAGTCAGAATTGTGTGTATAATACATGCAACTTGGCCAAAGTAAGGGCCCAAAAAGCTTTTCCATATATAAAATGTGAAATGTATACAGTCATGGACTTAGCAATGTGGGCATCTTGGAAACATCTCCTGTCCTTCCTACCCCACTTTACTTACCCAGGGCTTAGAACAGTGGTTCAAGAACAGAGGTGTGCTTTCGTAATTTTTCCAAAACACCCGTTCTTCCCACCAAAGTTAGTTATTCTTACATTCCTACAAAGAAGTAAACTAATTATACCATATACAAGTATTTTTTCTTTCTTTTTTTTTGAGAGAGTGTCTTGTTCCATTGCTCAGGCTGCAGTGCAGTGTTGTGATTATGGCTCACTGGAGCCTTGACCTCCTGCTGGGCTTAAGTGATGCTCCCACCTCAGCCTCCTGAGTAGCTGGGACTACAGGTGTGCATCACCATGCCTGGCTAATTTTTGTATGTTTTGCAGAGATGCAGTCCTGCCATGTTGCCCAGGCTGGTCTTGAACTCCTGGGCTCAAGCAATCTTCCCACCTCGGCCTCCGAAAGTGTTGGAATTACAAGTGTGAACAATTGAGCCTGGCTTTTACCTGTCTTAGACAAAGTACAGACATGTGTATTTCTCAAGAGCTCTCCTGGTGACTCTAATACACGTTAAGAGCCTTTGTTCTAGAAGGCTGAATCTTCCTGATAAGTGGAAGAAAAGAAGCATCACTGGTGAATCCCATTACAACTGCCCACTTTCACAACTTTATCTTTTGTATTTTAAATGAGACTACCCTACTTAGTAACAACTAAATTCATATTTTTACAACCACCTAAATAATGGCCCTGTGCTGCCATGGAAACTGCTCATGACAAAATTTACTGAAGACTTGGGAGGCATTCATCATACATATCTAATCTACACTGGAATTTTTCAAGAAAGATAAGCTTAATTTTTAACAGCTTGATTCTTTTTTTTAGCAAATATTTATTGAGCCCCTATTATGTGCTGACAACTGGCCTGGACTCCTGGGATACAGCTTTAAACCAGAACAGTTTTTATGGAACAAACAATCTGATACTGATTAAATTATCATGCTAATGAAAATAAAAACAAACTGATATGACATATCATTAAAAAAAAAGAACAGGAGAATAATGTCCTGTGAGACCATAAAATAAAAACTTGACCTAGACTTGGGGAGCATGAATCAGAAGATTTCTAGGAGTAGGTGATGCTTTAGCTTAAAACTGAAGGATGAATAGAGTATACCAGGCCCAGAAAATGCAGCAAACATGAAGATCCTGTGAGTGAAGCAAACATGGCATGCCTGAGCACCTGATGGAAGAGAAGCGTGGCCAGAGAGTACACAGCACAGGCACAAGAGTGGGAGATGAGGTCAGCATTGTCTTGTTGCTCATAGGAAAAAGATCAGAATCGTTGCCTTGCCCAGCAACAAGTCAATGCTGAAAGGTTTTAAAGAGGAGGGTATCAAGATTCCCAAATTTCAAAAATATCATCTGGCTACATGAGGAGCAGATTAGAGGGCCCATCACTGAAACAAAGAACATTTATAGACAGAAGGTCAAATATGGAAAGAAGGGCCACAGTGGGTTTTAAATGCCTTTAAGACATATGAACAGAGACGCCAAAAGGCAATCAGATATACAGGCAAGGTATTGGATATGACCTCGGATGTGAAAGTCCCAGATGCACAGATTGTCTGTGAAATCATGAGCATGAAATCATGAATAAGGCTGTTTTTGCAGAAAGTAAGTCCTGAGCTTGGAGGAAGTTAATGGCTAAATAAAGGAAGATAAGCCTGTGAAAAAGCCTGAGAGTGGCCAGAAAGGTAGAGGAAAACAAGGAGAGTGGTGGTGTGGCAGTTGAGAAGAGAATATACAAAACCAAAGACAATAGTGTTGATGGTATCGATCAGTTTTACTGAGTATGAGGAGAGGAAAGAGAGAGGAACCACAGACAATTCTCTCATGAAATTTGGATCTTAACTAAATTTGGTCCTTAACGGAATTTGGTTCAGTGCTACATGAAGAATATCTATCTTTGCTTAAAGAAGACTTATCAGAAAAAGATTTACATTGGAAATGACCTGAAATATGTACAATTTCACACAAAATACTTAGAAAAAGAAGATCCAATGTAAAGTATATTTGAATATCAGTGCAATAAGTATGATTAATAATCCAAATTACTGGGACTTTTACCACTTTTTATTAGTGAATTATTTCTCTTATTACTAGAATGCAAGTAAGTATAAAAGATGACAAGTATGTTATCCAACCTGTTGCTGAAGGCGGTGTTTATCCTCTTCGAGCTGTTTGATTTTTAACCTTTCTAGTTCTACTTGGTGAATACAGTCCTCTTTGGCCCTACGGATAGAGTCTTGCAGTTCTTGCAGGTTCCGTTGACGTTCTGATTGCAGTTCCTTTTTTTCTCTTTGAAGCTTAAAACAAAGGTATTTTTAAGAGGTTGGCTTATTACGAGCTGCACTATACTACTCAGTATTCCAATATCTTTCTATACACTCAAATGTTCAGGATATTTACAAATTTATTTTCACATCCTTTTTAGTTATCAGAGAGTTAATGTTCAAGTGTACCAATATAAATTTTCAATCATTAATATTATTATAAACATATAAAAATTCATGAACAATTTGTATAAATTCAGTTGAAAACCCTAACCACTTAACATTTCCATTTGAATAAAACTTTTTTCATTGTGAAAGCAAATATGCCCAAGTTTCTTTTCTTAGTTTAGGAACTTCTGATTCTTGCCTAATCACATAGAACAGCACCTTAGTATTAGGGACAAATCTGTACTGTATTAACTGTAAGCACTATAGCACACTATTTATTATACCTATTCTAATATATAAGGTATGCTGAACAGCAGTTTGAATAGCACTTTTCTGCATATCTGAAAGAATTTTCATGAAATACATAGAGCACAAAGTAATCAACAGTATGAATTTCATATACAGACTCTGTGAAATAAAGATATACGACAGATGAAATACCTCTGATTCTGCACTAGCAAGCTGCTGCTCTCGCTTCTCCAAGTCAATTAGAGTTTTTTGAAGTTTTCCTTCCAGAATAGTATATTCAGCCACCTGAAATAGTTAAAATATGTATAATTTTACTGAAAGAGAGGACCTGAGAATAGGAAAGTCACAAATTAAATCTGCCAATTCAAAGAAAAAAATGTACTTTTACAAATTTGAGACAGGTGAGGACCATCATATTTCCTGCTCCTAATCTTTTTTCTTCTCCAAGATAAACACAAATTTTAACTGCCATTCATATATTATGATCGCCACATCCTCTAATATGGTAGACTTAATCTAAATTTACAGCGGATAGAGACAAAAGAGTGTTAAATTTGAGATGCATATGTAGTGTAAGCAACTAAATAGCCAAGTGCAGAGTCTAGGGAAGAAGTCAGGGATGGGGGTGTGTGTGGTGGGTGTCTTGATGTATACAGTGAATAAAATCATCAAAGAAGTGAGTATACAGAGAAAAGAAAAGATGATATTTGAGGACTGGGCTCTGGGACAAGCCAATAAAGCAAACAGCAAACATGAGGAGTATCTAGCATGAAAATTAGGAAAGAGAGACCAGTGAAGACAGCAGAATACAACAGTAGAGAAGTGTAATCCAAAAAAGTATAGTCAAAGAAGCCAAGGAGAGGACGTGTTTCAAAGACAGGGATAAACTGGGTAAGGATGAGGAAGGATTGTTTGTTAAGAGAAAAACTATTCTGGTGAGTGAGAAAATGAATTAATTAGGGAATTATGGCACAAATTGAATTTGTCATGGTTTTAGTAATTTTATTAACTTTTCAAATATTTCCTGATTTGAATTTTGCAGACCTCAACACTAAAATACTCTTCAAAAGCACTGCAGAAAAATGGTTCAAAGATAAACTCGTCTTAAAGGCTAGGTTAAAAAATTTTTTAATTAAAATAATATTTTCCAGCTCCCCCAGATTCAATGAATATCTAATAGGTGAGGTCTGTAAATATTACCTAATATAAAACTCACTGTTAAATAACAGTACAACTAGAATAATGTTAAAATATATGTTAGGACTTCTACTTATTGTAATTTTGGTTATCTAAACTTTCCTTAAGAATAGAGACTTTGACGTACTCTTGTTATTTTTGTCTTTCAGCTTTTTAAAAAGTTCACTGGTCATTCAAGTTTTTAATGGTGAGAATTAAACTAGAAAAAGCTGATAGTTATTTTTAAATCAAAGGCCTAAGTACTTCTGCTTCCACCCATAAAAGACAAACAGCTCTCCTCTATAAACACAAAATGAACAACATATATGAAATAACTGTTTTCAGACACTAGGCAACAGATAGCACAGGACAATCATCCCTAAAGGTGGGAAATAAATGAGCCAACCCCTACAATACATCTGGCTTACAGCCTGAAGACTATGGCTCAAGGAAGGAGAACCCAAACAGACACGTGCAATCTGGCTGAGCTCGGAAAATGGAATGGAGACCAGAGAGGCTGAGACAACTAGAGTTGACAAGAGGAGGGGGTTACAGAGAGGAGGAGCACTGGAGACCTGCCGAGCCATCCCCTCAAATCTGAAGCTGAATACTGATTAGCCACTCTAATAAGAGTATTTCTAAAGTCCTAAAATTATTAATAGAATATTTGAAGAAAGTCTAATTGTTAGGGTGTTTTATTTAATAACTTGAGTGTAAATTGATAAATATGAAGCTTTTGCTTTCAGGAATAAGACCAGATGGTCTCATGTTATCATTTTTTAAAATGTGATTTATTTCATAATTCTTAAAAATAGCTTAAAAGCTTGAGGCACTTTAACTTACAGATTATACTATGTAGTTTATATACATATTGAAATGTGCTATTTTCTTTTTTATACATCAGCAGGGTTTTTCTCTATTTTTGTATATTCACATACACATACACACACACACACATATTTTTTTAAGAAATGAGGGTCTCACTATATTGTCCAGGCTGGTCTCAAACTCCTGGCCTCAAGCGATCCTCCTTCAGCCTCCCAAAGTTCTAGGATTGCACGTGTGAGCCATACCTCGTCTATTTTTGAATAGGTAATACATTTGCATATTTCAAAAGCACAAAATACTTTACAGTGAAAAGCCTCCCTTCTACCCAGAGCCATCATTCACTTCTTCCATGCCAATATATAACCACTAAAATTAGTTATTCCTTCCAAAGACTGTCCTTAATGCTAATTAAATATATTATCATTAGTGTTCTTCCTTTTTTCCCCCCACTTTTACACAAGTTGTTACCTTTTTCTTTACTAGTGATTCTCTTTCTCGGTCCCTTTTCTTCCATTCCTCTGCAAGAGCTTGCATATGAGCTAGTTCTTTCTGTTTCAACTACAAAAGAAAGAAAAATAAAGTCACAAGAAACCCCAAATATTTCAAATAAATGAATCAGCTGTTGTCAGTTAATGAACCAATGTTGATCACTAATATTTTTTTCAGGCATTCTTTTTTATTCTTAAAAATAATAATAATAATAATAAAGGTGGATGCCTGAAGCAAATAATACCCATTTGAGCACACTTCAAGAAAGTATAAAGCTAACAGTGGGTTGTGCTTTCTAACTTGTTTGGAGACTAATGATGCAAGGTTCCAGGCGGGTATGCCAAATGAGGACATGCAATTTAAAGAGTAACTTTCATTCCTAATAATCATGAACAAAGTTTACAGAATTCTGAGTGGCTTCTGGCAAGTTGCCACATTTCAGGTATTTTTTGATTCTCTCTTTTTTTTTTTTTTTTTTTAGATAGGGTACCTACAGAACATAGAGATTAAACCTTGCTATGGAGAAGAAAAAATATACTGAGTAGACAAAACAGATTTTTTAAAGTAACATTTAAAAAGTAACCTGATTTTCAAAAATATCTTCTTGCATCTCCTTCCACATTTCTAGCTCAAGTGCTGCTTTGTATTCTAAGGTTTCACGTGGCTCTGTCTGGATCTCTGAAGGACAAGATGCTGGAGGAAGAGAAGATGGCTTTTGTTGTACAGCAGATATACCCTAAGATATGAACCAAAAAGCACATTTAAACACTCACACACATAGGCACATTAGATTCCTTTTAAAAAATGATTTGATAACATTCAATTATATTTACCTGAGATGAATCAGAGACAAAAATCTCACGCATTTTTACCAGTCCATAATCTTCTAGAGTCACTGTATAAGAAAGATCTGCTATCCTGTTATTTGATCTACAAATAAAATAAGAAATACCTTAAAATTCATGAAAATAGTTTTATATTATTTTTTCTTTTATTTCCCCAGTGCTTTAGCATTAGGGATTAAGCAACATTTTCTGCACCTAACAGTATTCTTTTTGAAAGGGCAGCAGCTTCTGTAGGCTTCCATATACATAATTTGACCATCACAAACACCCTAATAAATACATGCATACATTTCCTACAAAATGACCCCTGTAAGAGCTGTAAAAGACATAAAGGTGAAATTTAAAATCTTACTGCCTACAGGTAATTACTGCTAATATGTAGTTTATTTCCTTCCTTTCTATTTATATGTAGATATACATGCACACATGCATGTTGACATCATACAGTTTTATCTTGTTTTCCTATTTATATCAGGGGCATTTTCTCAAGTCACAACATTAATTTTAAAATGTGATTTTTTTTTCCTCCCTGTAAAATATACAAATGAATTTATGTAGTAAAATATACTTAATAATTCCCCTACTCTTGATTATATTGATTATTCTGAATTCTTTTTTCTACTTTTCCTGGGAATGTACATACTCATAAATATTTTAATAGGTATAAGCAACGCTTCTAGGCATAATTGGGATATACACAATACTTTTAGGATAATTATATGTTAGTTTGATCATCATGAGCACCTCTTTGTATCACAGAACTGCATGTAGCATTTGTCATTAACCAAATGAAAACAAGAGAAAATATTAGAAGAAAACAAAAATAAAATTAAAAAACATGATTTTCTCTAAATCAAGTATACTCTGGTCCAACAAAATTTGAATGAATGATTCTCACACAATTAGAACTCTTAATTAAGCAACTTTTACATTTTCTTCTTCTATCTCACAGATTTCAGAAGAAATGAATAAAGTTAAATGAAGCATTACTATATCCGACAGAAACCCCTGAGTGTATCTGAAGTTCTCACTTCAGTAAATCTCCTAAAACTTTCTGTCTACAAAGTACAGTAATAAAAGTTAATATTCATAACAAACAGGCAGCATTAAAATAGCTTCAAGTATTAGTGATGTGATTATCCTCTACTTATGATGACAAAAAAATGCTAATCTTAAAGGAGATTCTTAAATAATAGTTGAAACAAAACGGCTATGAATGGGGAGGAATAAAGAATGACAATTCAATAATACTTTTAGATCTAAAATTTTACTGAGCCTTATTTCTTTTAGTCTCATCTTTAATGATAAAGAGCATATGATATATAATGTTAAGTTAAATTTTAAATTTTTATTGTTAACTTAAAAAATAATTCAACAAACATTTTACTGTATGTAAAATACATTTAAAAACTCAAGTTTTTCTTTGTGTCAATGAAGTTCAGAGCATAAAAAATAATAATTATTTTAAAACTGCCTCTGACTGCCAAATATCTATAATGTCTTCAGACGTTTGATTTGAGGCAGGAGTAAAATATTTTAAGTGGAAAAACAGTCTCAGCTCTTCCCAATGCAAAATAATATGAAATACATTATAAGTTTAACTTCAAATTACAAAATAAAAAAATAGAGCCTACATTTAAAATTCTCAGGCTGGAGAGAAGAGGGAACATAATTAGCCATCTGAATATTACAATACCATAGTAGCACAGATTCTTGACTTTTGTGAGGTGAAACGGCTATCAGAAAGCTAAAGAGCAAAGTGGGGTATAGCGGCCACAGGTCAGAGAAGATCAGAAAAAAGAGGTCAAGAAGTGGTGGCTGGCTAATCAGAATTCCATGAGTTAAAAAGAAAAGCAAAGACTAATTCTGTGAAATGTATTACCCTTGTGCTGCTGTAACAGGGACACTTTCACTGTAAGTTTGACGCCAACACTGTTCACCATTAGAACCTAAAAAACGAGTTTTTTCTGAAGCCAAGATGTTAGAAAGCTGGATTCTCGCAATTCCCAGGAGTAAATCTTTACTCATTTTATCCTTGTGCCATAGTTCAACCAGTAATGGAATCCTAAGGAAGACAGAAACATGTGTTCATCACCATCAACTCTGACCTAAAGTCTTTTCTGAACTAAATTCTTTGAATTCCCTTAATGGAGTCAAAGGTGTTTTTTGTTACCTGGAATGTCATCTAACACAATTGTTAGATTGAACGCTAAATTTCACAGGCAGCAAATATGAAATGATGTTTCCATCAATGACGAACCTTATATACAATGGTGGTCCCATAAGATTATATCGTATTTTTACTGTATCTTTTCTGTTTAGATACACAAATACTTACCTTTGTGTTCCAACTGCCTACAGTATTCAGTACAGTCACATGCTGTGCAGGTTCGCAGTCTAGAAGCAATAGGCTATACCATATAGCTTAGGTGCACAGTAGGCTATACCATCTAATTTGTCTAAGTACATTCTACGATGTCCACACAATGATGAAATAATCTAATAATACATTTCTCATAATGTATTGTCTTTAAGTAATGCATGACTATACTTTTTTTTTTTTGAGACAGGTTCTCACTCTGTCACTCAGACTGTAGTGCAGTGGCACAGTCACAGCTCACTATAGCCTCAACATCCTGGGCTTAAGTGATCCTCCCACTTCAGCCCCCCAAGTAGCTGGGACTGCAGGTGCATACCACCATGCTGGCTAACTTTTGTACTTTCTGTAGAGACAGGGTTTCGTCATTTTGCCCAGGCTAGTCTCAAATTCCTGGGCTCAAAGCAATCTGCCCACCTTGGCCTCCCAAAGTGCTAGGATTACAGGTGGGAGCCACCATGCCAGGCCTACTATTATATTTTTCATACCACTTTCCATTTAATAAAAACTTTCAAATATTATTTTTCCCACAAATGTTTAAAGTTACCCTTCATTCTTTTTAAAATAATGTATAAATTTGAATTGAGATACCCTGATAAAGTAAAAGATGTTTCGCAGATCTCAGATTTCTCTTTTTTTTTTTTTCTTTTTTTTTTTGAGATGGAGTTTCGCTCGTTACCCAGGCTGGAGTGCAATGGCGCAATCTCGGCTCACCGCAACCTCCGCCTCCTGGGTTCCAGCAATTCTCTTGCCTCAGCCTCCCGAGTAGCTGGGACCACAGGCGCGCACCACCATGCCCAGCTAATTTTTGTATTTTTAGTAGAGACGGGGTTTCACCATGTTGACCAGGATGGTCTCGATCTCTCGATCTCTTGACCTCGTGATCCACCCGCCTCGGCCTCCCAAAGTGCTGGGATCTCAGATTTCTTAATTAATCTATTTCAGATAGACAGATTAACAATTCTAGTTATAGATTTTAAAAAATAGAAAAAGCAAATTTTTACATTTAGTGAATCAACAATAAAAACTATTTAGTTCTTAGTTTATTTTCCCTTATTACATTAGGAAAAGGCAAGACCACTTTTCAAAGGTCCCTCATTACATGTAGTTTGTTTTCACAAAGTTAGAATAACTAAATTCAGGTAAATTAGATAGGAAAATCTAAAGAGAGTCTTTATAATAAACCATGCAAAACCCTGTAGCAGGTGCACAAATGCGTTTGAGTTTATGCATTCTCAAATGCATAAACTGCCATGGATTTAAACCTACAGGAATTCCTTTTTAATAAAATACAAATTTTGAAGAATTGACTTAAGATAATTAGTATGATACATACACAGTATACATTACCTTAAGAAGGTGTCTTGCAGCTGATGAGGCATAGTTGCAAAATCAAAAGCACAGTAAGACTGGGGAAGAAACACTTCCATGTTTTTCCGAACTTCTACAGGAGGATTAGTCATAATAGGAGCTGCACTTCCAAAGAATGGATATGAGTACCTAGAATTTAAAAAAAAAAAAAAGAAAAGAAAAAGTCTTATGGTTTACAGATGAGATTTAGTCTGTTTTTCAGAAAAAAGTGTAATATGAATATTACAAGCAAATATAACATTTTAATAGAAACATGGTAGAAATACCAATCTGCCATCTGTGTAAAAAGTCCCTTGAGGGCACATGTCCTATCTTTTTCATCTCTGCACTCCTAGAGAAAAATAGGCAGTTTCTGCCATATATAAATATTCAAGAAATGCTTCCTAAAGTTATTTGTAAACCTAGTTTCTTTTACACAATAGTGTCCTGACTTTTTACGGGATAAAAAGCCCTTAGTTAACTCCAAAGGGATGCACTCATGGTAATCTGGTAATCATGGTAATCTTGCAAAAATGCAAGCAATTCAAATGTATTATGGATGAATCAGAGTGTGATATAACATTGTTTCTTCCTTTCATCACAAAGTCATGCTAGATTAAATAGAAGAATGCCTGACTACTGCCTAACTTACCTTGTATTTAAAGCCAGATATAAAGATATTGCAATACTCATTTAAATTTAATCCTGTATCTTGTTATTAATATATGAGAACTAAAATTTTAAAATTACTAGTAAAAACTGCTTTCCAACAAGAAGAATCCTATGTATTCACCCAATTCCTATATAATTACATATCCATTTAAATCAATTCATCTCAGAGAAAGTTAAAGCCCTAGAGTTTCAACTCCCTGCACTTACCACCACACTACAGGATTTAGTGATTAAAAGAAAACATTTTAAAGGAAGTCTTGCAGATGAGAAACTTCAAATACCAGTGTTACCAAACAAATTCCATGACACAGTTGCAAACTACAATTTCATACCAATACAGAACATGGTATGAAAATTTATCATAAAATTTATCAGACAGAAAAAGTTAAATGACCAGCATTTTTGAAGGGCCTTAAAATGATTCAAAGACAGAATTATTAGTCCTTATGAAGTGAATTCCATGAAGAGTGTTAAGTGGATTGTAACTATTTATTTCCTCAACTTTTGCAAATGCTAATGCTTGTTCCAAAGAAATTTATGAGTTGCTAACTACCCCAAACTAAACACATTATTGTATTATATTTAATTTATATCTTGGGCATAAAAGTCTATAAAAATGTAACATCATTAAAAACAAATTACTGTGTAAAACTACTTAACTGACAGATATATGAAATACATAAAATTTTTTATCTAGAACAGTGTAGACACATTCTACTTACAGCTGATTAAGTATGGTTTTTAAGTCATATCTATGGAATGTGGGTGTTGGGAATATAAGCTCCCATTATAATACAGTTTTATAGAAAAATCAGATACTATACTACCATTATTTTGACTGGTAACACCTTTTTCCAGAAAAAAAGCACTTTTAAAGTTTAAGAGGCGCTGTACTTTAAATGGCATATAACATACATTTATCATAATACATATAATAGGTATTATATTACTTAGAATAAATTATCATAAATGCCTACAATTATTATACCAGAATAGATAAGGCAGTTACCTCTTATACTACCAATGCCACCCTGGTTTGAATTCAAAGTCATTAGGATATAGCCTTACCCCCTTTGAGTCCACTGATTTAACAAATGTTATAACTTCTTTTGGTGACATTTCTTTCTCTGCAATTCCCCAAACAGAGGAAAGTCCTTTCTCTTCAGAAAATAATACTTTGAAACAAAATCAAATCACACCTTAATATACAGTTGATTGGAAAACCAATCTCCAAGGCATGTATACTCCTTAAGTCTATTGAAAAGCAAAAATGATGTGATGTTGCTGGAACAGCAATCTTCTGTCCTGAAGCTACTTCTGAAGCATTGGATGTAGTTACTGGCTGGGCCAGTGACACATGTACAGAAGAACCAGCTAAAATGAACATAAAATAAAAAAAAAATCATACTTGCTAAAAGTTTCTCTTAAATTGTACAAATAATTTAAGGCTATCATCTCATTTACCTTTAAGCAGAAATTGGGCTATTTTGTCTCATGAACATATTAATTGAGGTATAAGTATCTTAAAAGTAACTCGCACAAAATAACCCAGGTTTCAATTTCCATTCTAGAATTGTATAAAAAAAAAGAGCTTACTCTCAATACATACAGAAAATGTACAGAACCAACAGAGAAATATATATGATAGCAGCCTAGCAGGCACTAACTTTTATTTCCAAAAGGCACATAACTTAGCATTTGAAGGGCTGTATATGAGGCTTACTGAGATATAACAACATCACCTTTTTAAAGTAGTTTTGGCTATTTTAGGCATATTTAAAATAGTCTAATAGAAAGCTAAAACATAAACAAACGGCCAACCCTATCATAGATCGAGAAAACTTAAGTGAGTGGTCTAAGTCACACAGCTACTCAGTGACAGAGATGTAATTTATAGCAAAGATGTCTAACTCCTAATCCACTACTACTTACACTACTAACTATAGCAGCAATAGATGGAAAAATTTCATTAAATCAGATAAACACAAAATTCTCAGGCTCTCCCTTGAGGATCAAAAATGGCTATTATGAGTGTACTATAAGAGGCAGTTAATAACTCTTTTCTCCAAAATTCAAGATATTTAAGAATTTAATCATTTTAAAAATCTATTTGCAATAACTATATTCTTCAATGTCTACTGAATAGGATATTTCCTATTTTTAATAAAGTGTACAGTAAAATAAAACATTCTCTTACCTTAATTTAGCAAATTCTATTTTGAAGTTTAGATAGATTGCAATGACTTTGCATTGAAATTTTTTATATTTCCACACACTGTTGGTTCTTATCAAATCCACAATTTTTACTTACATCTCATGAAAGTTGTCATAGTCATTTTTTAGATGGTTGCAAAATGTAATACCTCAAAGATCTGTAAACAAACAAACAAAAGACCTTACCTTTTGGATTTGGTTTGGTGTCCTTATCATACTGTAAACTTTCCACTTCACTTTCTGTTGCGTCATCTTTTGTTGGAGGTGACTGGTTGTGAGATGGAACAGGGGACACTCTTGGTGATTTTGGCCCAGTAAGTGTCTTCTCCTTTACGGGGGTTAAAACTTTCTTCTTCAAATGCTCTGCCTCATGGTCATTCTGGGTCTTTAATTCAATTAAAGACTAAAAACAATTTTTAATAAAGGATAATTTGCAAAGAACTTTCCTTCACAATTAAGCAAAAAAACTTGGTGTTGTTTTTAAAAACATAAGCTTCCTTTCTCAGTTTGGATATTCCTAATCTATTTTTCTTCATAATTTGCAAATTTCCTTATAGCATCTAGGACCAGAAAAAGGAAGATGAACAGAGGAAATATGATATCCAGAGCTGAATACCAAAATGCATCCTAATGAGTAAGAAGGGATATTTGAGAAAAGAAGTCAGGAATAGGTGTCCCTGGGAATGTTTACTCCTACTAAGGCAGTACAACGGAGAACTACATTCCTAAAAAGAAAAAAGATGTCTAATATGAGTTTCTTTCTCTCCTTTATTCCACTCCCCACTAAAAATATATGTATAGATATCTTTTAAACACTCATTTCAGTTCTTGTATCTTTAATTCACAACCTGCATAAAGACCAGCTTTTTGAAAGAACAAGATAAAGTTGATTCTGGGAATAGATACAATAAAAAAAAATACATAGTCAAATAAATGCTCACCTGTGTTATGAAAACTGATTAAAGACAGTATGAGGACTAAAAAGCACCAGGGAACCAAGGATTTTATTTTAGCTCAGGTTGCGTTAACCAAAAAGATAACAGTAATGCAGATTCCTAGGTCTAAAAATGTTCTCTTTTACTGGCGTTCCTTTTCTGCCTTAGTCATTAACTGAGTTGGTGGTGGGGGAGACCATGAGTAGGTTTCCACTACACAAGAAGACTGTCTGTCCCAAGGGCTAAGAGGGCTCTGGGTAGGATCACTTACAAACCACAACAGAAGTTACAACACTTTTCAGAAAGGTCTTTTCAGAAAGGAGGTATCATATAACACACACCACTAATTAAGAGTAATAAATATATCCTTATGAAGGTAATTCTTCTGAGGTTCAACTTTTGTAAGTACTCATGAGTGGGAGTAGTGGAGCTGGGGGAATGAAGGGAGGGCCACTACTTGCCTGAGAGTCTATGCCTTCTCTCTGCAGAGCCACAGACACTCCAACAGTTGGGGCTAGCTCCGCAGGAATAGGCGCAAGCTTCTGTTTGGCTCTGTTTGGAGGGTCAAGGGTAAAAGCACCCTCAACTGTGACTGGGCGCTGGTTGATTTCTGTACTGCCCTTTTTTAGTAACCCAGTTAAAGGTATTTCTGTACTTCCAAGTGACTGGTCTCCACAGCAAAGATGAATCTAATATGAAAGAGAAAATAAAAATAGGGCTTTATACTTTCTCCTAAGCATCATAAACTTAGTAAGAAATTATAAAATGAGCCGGGCGCAGTGGCTCACGCCTGTAATCCCAGCACTTTGGGAGGCCGAGGCGGGTGGATCACGAGGTCAAGAGATCGAGACCATCCTGGTCAACGTGGTGAAACCCCGTCTCTACTAAAAATACAAAAATTAGCGGGGCGTGGTGGCGTGCGCCTGTAGTCACAGCTACTCAGGAGGCTGAGGCAGGAGAATTGCTTGAACCCAGGAGGCGGAGGTTGCGGTGAGCCAAGATGGCACCATTGCACTCCAGCCTGGGCAACAAGAGCGAAACTCCGTCTCCAAAAAAAAAAAAAAAAGAAATTATAAAATGATTCACAGAAAGAAAATATAATGCAGATTATACCTCACTGACCTGAAGTGACTAAGTAAGGAATTCTCACACATAACTGTTAAAACTGGTGATAAAACACAAAGTTTACTAAAAACTCGATAATAGCTATTACGTTTTTCATTTCTTCTTTCAGTATTACATAATCATATGTTATTGCTTTTCCTGTCTCTTTGGTGAGCTACTTTAATATTTTACTATGCAAAGTGTATAAAAAATAACTAATGCATGAATTTAAGCGAAAAACAAAGAAATGCCTCAGCATTTTTCTATTTCCATTTTATCATTAATTTAAACACAATTTTAAAAAATAGGTCAGTGGATCAATCCTCATTTGGAATTTAAAAACCTCAAATAGTTTTGTTTTATTCACCCATAAGATACCTTGAGTATTTATTTCTCTCTCTTCTTGCTTTTCAGATCTCATTAAATATTAAAAAGAGTGCTTAACAGTTAAGTAAAAGAATATCTCTGGAGTGGAATATACTGTTAATCACTGATAGCTAATTAAAAGTTCAATATTACCACCTTTTGACAAGTACAAAAAAAAACTGTTCCAGATAAATGTTATATAACTTATTTTGCCTCACTATATTGAAGCCTTAGCAAACTTCACATTTTAATGAATAAATACACAATCATGCTATAAAATATAGTTAGCTCTAATATCATTAGTGAAAGAGTTAAGAGATGGCTGGGCACAGTGGCTCATGCCTGTAATCCCAGCTCATGCCCGAAGTGGCCAGATCACGTGGTCAGGAGATCGAGACCATCCTGGCTAACATGGTGAAACCCTGTCTCCACCAAAAGTACAAAAAAATTAGCCGGGCGTGGTGGCATGCGCCTGTAATCCCAGTTACTTGGGAGGCTGAGGCAGGAGAATCGCTTGAACCCAGGAGGCGGAGGGTGCAGTGAGCCGAGATCGCACCACTGCACTCTAGCCTGGATGTCAGAGCGAGACTCCATCTAAGAAAAAAAAAGAGACCTGTAACTTGGTCTCAAAGTTATTATATTAAGATGTAATATTTTTATGGGCTGGAGAAAAAGCATTTTTATCATGTAAGTGTCCTCCACTAGAAACTAATAAATAAATCAATAATTTTGGTAAGGATTGATACGTTAGATACAAAATAAAATTCAAACTGCTTTTGTCTGCCTGTCATCATTTTATACAGTCTTCAGTTTTCTAAATATCTTGGGTTTAGGAGAACTACCTCTGAAATTAATTTCTTCTGAAATTTCCTAATGTTTCTTCTCACCTCCTGTCCATTACTTTATTTAGAACAAATGAATATCTAACCCTATACAACACCACCCTGTTTCTGTTTTATCAAAAGGAAGTGTCATAAAAGACAGAAGAGTAAGGTTTACTAGGTAAGGTTAACTTATCTTTTTTATGAGACAGAGTCTTGCTCTGCTGCCTTGGCTAGAGTACAGTGGGGTGATCATAGCTGACTGCAGCCTGCACCTCCCAGACTCAAGTTACCCTTTCACCTCAGCCTCTTGAGTAGCTAAGATTACTGGCACACACCACCACATCTAAGTATTTTCTTTTTCTTTTTTGTACAGACAGGGTCTTGTTATGTTGCCCAGGCTTGTCTTGAACTCTTGGCCTCAAGTGATCCCCCCATCTTGGCCTCTCAAAGTGCTGGGATTATAGGAATGAGCTACCATGCTCAGCCAATGTTTGCTTTTAAATGGAGTCCAATATAAAAAGAGTTCATAAAAAAATACTCAACTCAAGGGCAGATTTTAGAAAGCTGTCTTACCTTGTTGCTTTTAAAAACAGTAAGGCATATATATTTTGAAATCGAGTGTGTGATGTGTGTGCCTATACCTAATATCTCCACTAAGAGTAATAAAACCTTGCCTGTGCCCACAGCTCTAGGCTCCAGGAATAATATTTTATTGCAAAGGACTGATAACTGATATACCTCTTTTCTCAGTGACCGGGAAAAGAGGTGTTTACCTCATAAAATTCTAAAGTAACTGTAATGCCAATGACTTCATGACTCAGTATAGTACCTAAAAAAATTAGAAGATATGGCAGAAAGATAACCCCTACTACTGAAATAGAATTAAGTTGAGGTACTAAACTCTAGTTTAGTTTAGGTACTAAATTAATGCTTAAAAGACCACCTCCAGTTAAAAACGTTTGCTGCAGTACTTACCTGTAGTTTAGACTGAAGAGCCAGGTAAACACGAAGAACTTCTACACTGCTACGGATGCGAACTGATGCTCTCTCTGGCTCAAAGTTAGGGTTGATCAAATCATTGAAGGGTTCATTTGTAACATCATTTCCCAGTAAAGAGTAGTAAAAAAAAAACTCAGGCTGTCTTTCTGGAAGTTTCATGGTACATGGAATTAACTAAATATTTCAGGAAAAAGAAAACAGTATTACTTTCTAAACCAGTAAACACGCTTATGCATCTATTGCACTCCAAAAATATTTGCTAAAATGTTGAGTTTTTGTTTGATGTCTTAAAATTAACTCCTCAAATAAAATGTCTGAATTTCTGCCAAATTACTATTAAATTACTAGTTTAATTTTTTAAAGGGTTGTCTTAGAAAAGCAGAGTCTAAAAGACTTTATAGATTTATGTTGTTTTAAAGTTTTCAGTGCATTCAACTGGTCCATGAAAGAATATGTGAAAGTTCTAACTGGAAGAAAGAGGTTAAATATTTCAAACTGAGCTTTCCTTATTTTCACGTATTTTATTTCATCTTATCCTTACTCAGCCATGAGAGGCTCTATGTTATAAATGAGAAAAGGTTTAAAAAAATTTAATGCAGGCTATTTAACATATAACATCTTAGTTAAGGTCTCCGATAAAGTTTTTAGCTATTCTGTCAAAATTCAGAGGCCTATGAAACACCAAAAAAATGCCTTTTGTACTATAAGCATTACTTTTCAGAGTTGATAGTTTCATAGCTACATATGACCAAGGGATGGGATCCCTGTCCTACAAAACATAAAATATCTTCTAACAGACCCCTAATGTTCACTAGCATATTGTTAAACAATAAGCTATAAACGTTTAATGTGTTCATCAACAGGGGATGTCTTAAATATAATTATCATACACCATGGCTGCTAAATAATAACATACTAACTGAAAGTTATCTAAGACAGCAGTCCCTAACCATTTTGGCACCAGGGACTAGTTTCATGGAAGACAATTTTTCCACAAACAGGAGGGTGTAGGGGAAACAGTTACAGGAGGAAACTGTTCTACCTCAGATTATTAGGCATTAGATTCTCATAAGGAGCACGCAACCTAGATCCCCTCGTGCTCCTATGAAAATCTAATGCTGCCACTGATCTGACAGTTTATTCCAAACTCATCAAGAGGCAAGAGAGCATTATATGGGAACAAGAGAATATTAAAACTGATCACATGGTCAGATATACTTGGGGCATTAACTAGCTGTAAGATCTTCCCAAGACTTGGTTTCCTTATCTCTAAAATGAAAATAACTCAAGACTGTGGCAGGATTAAATGCAAAATATGCAGAGTGGTAGCACAATGTCTATTACACAGAGCATTATACAGTAATTAATCAATAAATAGGAATAATTATGCCTCCCTAAGGAGGATAAAAATGTTAAAACAGTGATTTAAAATTCAGCCAGGCACGGTGGCTCATGCCTGTCATCCCAGCACTTTGGGATGCCAAGACGGGAGGATCACCTGAGGTCAGGAGTTCAAGACCAGCCTGGCCAACATGGTGAAACTCCATCTCCACTAAAAATACAAAAACTAGCCAGGCATGATGGCAGGCACCTGTAATCACAGCTATTCAGGAGGCTGAGGCAGGAGAATCCCTTGAACTGGGGAGGTGGAGGTTGCAGTGAGCCGAGATCGCACCATTGCACTCCAGACTATGACAAGAGTGAGACTACATCTCAAAAAAATAAAATTAAAAAATAAAATGCTTTGCAAATGTGTTAACAACACAGTAAAAATACAGTACATTCCTAATTATCTGACGTGTGGACAAGAGTGTTCTGATGTGGTTAATAAATAAAAAGACAATATATATCTGGCTTTCCCTGCAACTAGAGTGGCATATTAAGCTATAACAATCCACAAGCAGAGCTTTAAGAAGAGAAGAAAAATAAGGAAACTGATACAAAGGCAAAAGTACGTATGTATCAATGAGGAAATTACAGTAACAACTTAGAAAGAATAAATGCTCAAAGAACACAAAGTTCTTTACATAGTGGGCATGAATTCAGTGTGACAAAGTAAACACATTCCTGAGAAAAATCTTTACCTGATATACCTTGCAAGTCAAATAATAATGTGGCCATTAATTGCACATTTCATTTGTGAATGTGGATTATATGGACATTTTGTTCCTTTAAGAAAGTAAATAAGGCCAGGCATAGTGGCTCACACCTGTAATCCCAGCACCTTGCGAGGCTGAGGCGGGAGGATCATTTGAGGCCAGGAGTTCGAGACCAGCCTGAGCATCATAGAGAAACTCTGTTTCTTTAAAAAAATTAACAAATTAGCTGTGTGTGATGGCACATGCCTGTAATCCCAGATACTCAGGAGGCTGAGGCACAAATCAATTGACTCTTGGAGCTCAAGGCTAGAGTGAGCTACGATCATGCCAAGGCACTCCAGCCTGGGCGACAAAGACTTGTCTCTTAGGGAAAAAAGTGGGGAAGGGAATAATCTGATAAAAATTTTACAGTCACAAACCATATTATCTATTTTTATAAGTATTAACTATTTCTGCTACTACAGGACAACACAATGTCAAGAAAAGTAGACTTGTAAAACCAAGTTGATGGCAGACAAGGGAAAGAAAAAGGGAAGTGGACTTGAGAAAGGCAGTGGAGTAACGCCACTCTTGTGCTGAGCCACTGTTAGGAAGAAGGCAATCTACCATGAGCACTGACCATCTCTGCACATTATTGCAGAGTATGCCAAGACTGCAAGGCCTGAACCACTCTTTTACTCAGCCCATTTCCCAGGGTTGTTTAAGCAGCTTGAGGGATAAGGTAATGTGTCTTCCTGGACAAAGACCAGGCCTGCTTACTGCTTATAATAAAAGTAGTAGGTTCCCCAAATTCAGTTTCCTCAGCTATGACAAAACCCACTAATGTGCAAAGCAACCACCCGGGCCCCTCTGTGTAGTCCCCATGGGATCTGGAGTAAGACAAACTGAAGGAAATATACCAATATTCATGTTCTTGCTGTGCTGAGGGTAATAAATTCCTTTGTTTCTGATCCAAGAACCTGTGTCTTCTGCTAACATCCATGATAGTAACAGCTTAATTTGTTAGTTTATAAACAAGGTAAAATAGAACCCCAAACACTATAGGCATTAAGTATTACTGGAAGAAAGTATTCCTTACATTGTAAGTTTCTCCAAAAAGTAAATTATTCACAAATTTAAAAATCCTTTCGTGTCAGTCCTTACAATGCCACACAGTACAATGGAAAACAATGTTAACTGATGGTCATTCTCCTAAATCCTGAGAGATTTAATTTATTCTCTTACAATCAAGATAATCAAAATCTATTCTTTTTCTAAATTAAAAAGTTTTCTTTCTAGTATAAAAGAAAACATGCTATGAACTCATTTTTCAAAAGTTAAAAAAAAGGTCTACTTGTAAATCTTTTTAATACCCGGAAGGTAAATGTTTTACATAGTGTTTTCAAAATCTTCATTAGTCACCAACCTCATGGAAAGTCTCACCTGTTCCAACTGGGTGGCAAATGCTATGGTCACTGACATAATGAAGGATTCAGTGCAATATTCTGCTGGTCCAATCTGATGGTAGCCTCCCTCTTCATTTAGCACTGCCACAATGTCCCTGGGGTCAAGTCCAGCCAGGATGGCAGGTACTTTACAAAGAAAAACAAAATTAAACTACATTGTAGTTTGCCATAAACCATTACAAGATTTTTAAAACTGATTATATTTTTCAATTTGCTTGGTAATTTTCATGAATACAGTTAATATCGAATAAGGTTTCCTTTGCTTTCTTACATATTCACCAAAGTAACCTTACTTAACCAGCGTTTTCTTTTCTGTACATAAAAGTAAAATTCTGAAGCAACATTTTTAAAACCTTAAGGTACTAAACCACATAGAAAAGGCATCTAACATAGGTTTTACAGTGAATCTAAACTAGAAAGTGAATAATCAAGATTTGGCTAAGAAGAAAATGGGAACAGGGAATGGGGGAGTTAAAAAAAATGTTCTAGACAGAAAGAACAGTATGTACAAAAACACAGAAACAAGCAAGAGAAAGCATGTGGTGGGAAAACTGACACAGGCATAGAGTGCCAGATCACAGAGTGAGAACCGACATACAGAAGGAGGTGGGACTGGAGAGATAAGCAGAGGCCATATCATACTGTCTTTCTATATGCTATCCAGAAACATTTTTGGATAGTTTTCTAATAAGAGAAAATGATGGAAAAATTTTTGAGAAGAAAACTGACATTATCAAATAGGCTTTAGTATGAGAAGACTGAAGAGGGACAGGGTTTTTCAAATTGATTTAAAAAATAAAAAACATACACAACTAAAATAATAGATAATATCCAATGTCAAGGAGAATGCAGGAAAGTGAGTGCTCTCAGTGTTGGCAGGTATATACTAGTATAACCTATTAGAAGGTGATGTATCAGGGCCTACCAGAATTTTACATGTGCATACCCTATAAACAAGCAATCCTTCTTCTAGGAGTTAATCCTAAAGAGTTGTGCTTACAGTAGCAGTGGCTAAAAACAGGATGATTAAGAGCATAGACATCCAAGTCACATAGAGTGAGGTTCCAATCCCAGTTCTGTCCTTCACTTGTCATATAGGGAAACTAAATCCATCTCTTTTAGTCTGCTGTTTTTTTCTAGAAAGCTTTTATAGAGTTGTTGAAAAATCAAATTAAATAATGAAAGCAAAGCATTTAGCACAGCCTCTGACCCATTAATCACTTTAATAAAGGTAGCCATCATATAGTAAGGCCAATAGAGCTTAGAAGTTAAAACAATATGACATGTTCTCACTGACACAGAAGGGAGTTACAAACATGGTGAAGGTGAAAACATAATAAATCTTTAGTGTCGAAATGGAATTGAAGATGTCAATCTGGATTGACTGTGTATGTATTGAAGTGTCAACCTATATCTATATATAGAACAGCATCAATTCAGATATTGAATCTGAATTCAATATATATCCAGAACAACATCAATTCAGGTATCACATATATATATATATTGCTTGCTTGTTTGTTTGTTTGTTTTTTGAGACAGAATCTTGCTCTGTCACCCAGGCTGGAGTGGATCTCGGCTCACTGCAACCTCCACCCCCCCAGGTTCAAGCGATTCTCCTGCCTCACCTCCTGAGCAGCTGGTATTACAGGCTTGTGCCACCAAGCCAGACTAATTTTTGTATTTTTAGTAGAGATGGGGTTTCACGATGTTGGCCAGGTCAGTCTCAAATTCCCTGCCTCAAGTGATCCACCTGCCTCGGCCTCCCAAAGTGCTGGGATTACAGGTGTGAGCCACCATGCCTGGCCCTGTTCAATATATATTAATAAATATAAGCAAAATGGTGTATATGTGCTATGATTTCAATGTGTCCCCACCAAAACTTCTGTGCTGAAATTTAATGGCTAATGTGATGGTATTATGAGATAAGGTCTTAAACAGGTGATTAGGTCATGAAAGCTCCTCCCTAATAAATGAGATCAGGTGCCTTTATGAAAGGGCTTGGTGGAGAGAGTTCCTCTCTTGCTCTTCAGCCTTTTAATATGTGAGGATTCAGGACACCTCAGGACAAAGTCCCTCACTAGATGCTATGCCTTGATCTTGAACTTCCCAGCCTCCAGCACTGCGAGAAATAAATGTCTATTCTTTATAAACTAACCAGTCTGTAGTACTCTATTATTGCAGCATGAAACAGGTAAGACAATATGTATATATACAAATATGTGTATGTATTTATGCGTGTGTGTACACACATATGCACATATTCCCTCACTCTGTCTACTGAAAGGGCCTGGGAGCAGTGACACCTCAATATCAGCTAACATACCTAGCACCTGGATCTTGACTTCTAAACATCATTCTCTACTAAAAGCAAGCAGGGCTCCTTAGAGAAATGGCTGAATCCAGGGCTGAGATAGGGTAAGCACAAGATGAGCTTGAAACATCTTCCTGTGCCAGAAAGTATTTTTTTAAACGCTCAAAAAATCATGGAGACATTCAAAAGGAAACAAAAGCAACTTGAAGTGGCTGCCCAAATCTGGGACAAATAATTAAGTGTAGTTAAATACTGTAAAACACTAAATAAAAAGAGAAAACTATAAATTCAGACTGATATAAATAAATGAATAAATTGAAGGTCTAATGAAAAATGGAATATATTCACGATTTCACATTTCTGCCCCATAAAACAGTTATTAATTACAAGGGAAAAAAACAGTTGAGAACACTAACACACAACAGTTTAATCAAGTAATCAAAGTTTGCACCATCAGTAATGGGACAAATGAAAATTGTGCACCACCTGATGCAATGGGAAGAACATGGCATCTCTTCTGTGATATTTCTGCCAAACATGCATATAAGCTACATCTAAAATCAGACAAACTCAAGTCATGAAACATTCTACAAATCAACTGGCCTGCAATCTTCAAAATTTCAGGGTCATGGAAAGATCAAGGAACTATTTCAGAATACACAGATATAACAATTAAATGTAACATCTAATTCTAAACTAAATGCTTTTCCTATAAAGTAAATTATTGGGAAAAGACAATTGGTAAAACAAAACTGGAACAAAATTAGGTGGTAGTAATGCATCAATGTTAAGGTTACATGTGTTAATATATTAAAGTAAACTCCCCAGGTCTGATGGATATATCATGGTTATGTAGAAGAATGCTCTAATAAATACTCCAAATATTCAGGTGCATTAGGTAGCAAATTCCTCTCACATAGTTCAAGGAAAACTATTCTTCTTCATAACACACTTCCAACTTTTGGGGAAGAGTGAGATTATTTCACAACAGAAAAAAATTCTTAGATTTTTTTTTCATTGAGGGAAAAAATAATAAAAGGTCTAGAATCTGACTTCCAAGTTCATATCCTGACTTCACTACTTACAATTTATGCCATTTTGGCAAACAGATCACTGATATTCAATTTGCCCATCTCTCGGGTTTATGGTTGAGAACACTTACATACTGCCAAAGAGGCATAAGCTCCATCTAAAATCAGATGGCCTAGAGGCCATCCAAATGAAGATGTCCAGGAGGCAAGTGATATCTGGGTCCAAAGGCCTAAGTTGGGGTCTTTGGCACAGAAGAGTATGACTGATGCCTGGTAAATAAATAAGACTGCATTTAAGGAGTGTGTACAGAATGAGAAAAGATTTCTTTAATATATAAAGATTGGGAAAGGAAGAAAAGGCTAAAGGAAGTTAAGAAGTACTGGTAAGAGAAGTTGAGGAAAAGCAGTTATTGTTAAAATACTGAATTACAATTTCTATCTTTTCAATTCAAAAGGTAATTCTCAACTTAGAATTAAACTTTTAGGACAAGACAACTATTTATAAATTCACTGAACTAAGAATATATGTGCTACGTATGTTCATCACGGCACTGTTTACGATAGCAAAGACCTGAAACCAACCCAAATGCCCATCAACAACAGACTAGACAAGAAAAATGTAGCACATATACACCATGGAATATTATGCAGCCATAAAAAATGATGAATTCGTCTTCTTTGTAGGGACATGGATGAATCTGGAAATCATCATTCTCAGCAAACTGACACAAGAACAGAAAATCAAACACCACATTTTCTCACTCATAGGCGGGTGTTGAACAATGAGAACACATGGACACAGAGAGGGGAGCATCACACACTGGGGTCTGTTGCAGGGGGCAGGGGGGCAAGGGAGGGACAGCCAGAGGGTGGGGAGGTTAGGGAAGGATAACATGGGGAGAAATGCCAAATGTAGGTGACGGGGGGATAGAGGCAGCAAACCACACTGCCATGTGTGTACCTATGCAACAATCCTGCATGATCCTGCACATGTACCCCAGAACCTAAAGTACAATTAAAAAAAAAAAAAGGAATATATGTGTCAGTACAAACAGCACTATTAATGTTAACTTTCCGTGTATGTACATCTAGGACATTCCATGCAACATGACTGAAGCATAGCAGAATACCAATTGTATAATTTCAATTTCACTATTTGTTTCTCACACTTCCAGAAGACACTTATCTTCTTCCTCTACAGAAAAAGTTTACACAAGAGATGTAATCACAAAATAGTAAAGTAGGAAAGAACTTTACAGAGTATCTCATCCAATTCCATCATTTTACCTAAAAGAAAATACGGACTGTAAAACACTTAAGAAGAAATAAGGCTTAGAAATCTCCACTTAGCCCTAATAGCAAATAAAAAGCTGAATAAACTAAAAATTAACAACTCTCCATAGATCTGTCAGAAAAGTGAGGTCTCAGGAAAATTGCTGCTCCCCAAAACCAGGGAAACAGACAGGGAGCTACAGAGAATCACAATTTTGGAACAGAAAGAACCAATGCAGGAAGTAGGAAAACCTTAACTGGGATGAATTGCTGGTAGCTTGGTGTGAACCACACTGAGAAATAAAAACTCCAGGGCAACCCAGTTACAAGGGGGACCCACACTTTTGTGAGTTTTACCTACAGGAGCTCTACTAGGTCCTCACAGTGAATATCAGAGAAAAGTTCCCTCATGCTTCTGACATAGGGAAGAGAAAAGAAACCATTCTGAAACATGACAGAGAATTCTGTTCTTGTTAACAAGTCCTGCCCTCGAGAGAAACTATTTGCCAGAGCCTAACCTGCTGAGGTTCTATCAGAGCCTAACTGACCTCAGAGAAGAGAAATACTCAACTCCAGCTGCCTCTGGTCTTCCATGCGAGGGAAGGGAATTCACAACTCCAGTCCCTCCAGACACTCTGCCCCATGTAAGGGGAGAAAAAACTGAGAAGCAATGGTGAAGTTCAAACCCAAGGGGCACGGGCTCAGTAAACAACTGAGATCTAACCATAAGGCTATAAAATGCTTCCTCTTCCCCACTCCTGACCACTACATCACTAAGGCCTATTTACAGCAGTTCCTTTTGCCCCATACATCATGTCTGGCTTGCAACAAAAAATTGCAAGGTATACTAAAAGGAAAAAAAAAAAAAACAGTTTGAAGAGACTAAGCATCAGAACTAAAGTCAGATATGGCAGGAATGTAGCAATTACCAAAAAAGAAATTTTTTTAACTATGATTAATATGCCTTATAAGGCTTTAACGGAAAAAGCAGACAGCATACAATAACAGAGAGACAATGGGAGCAGAGAGATGGAAAGTGTAAGAACGAATAAAAAAGAAATGCTGGAGACAAACAATATAACAGAAATGAATGATTATGAGAACTGGATTTTTAGTAGATGGGACACAGGCTGAGGAAAGAGAATGGAAAAAAGACTAGGGGAGGAGAAAGAAAAAAAGGACAGAACAGAACATCTCAGAACTGCGACATAATTAAAAATGGTGTAATAAACACAGACTGGGGGATACCAGAGAAAAAAGAAAGGAACAGAAGCAATATTTCAAGCAATAATTACTGAAATGAGGAAGCTCAGAGAACACTGAACAGGATAAATGCCAAAAAAACTTGCTGCTAGGCATCCCATATTAAAACATCAGAATATCAGCCGGGCGCAGTGGCTCACGCCTGTAATCCCAGCACTTTGGGAGGCCGAGGCGGGTGGATCACGAGGTCAAGAGATCGAGACCATCCTGGTCAACATGGTGAAACCCCGTCTCTACTAAAAATACAAAAATTAGCTGGGCATGGTGGCACGTGCCTGTAGTCCCAGCTGCTCGGGAGGCTGAGGCAGGAGAATTGCT